>CACRXK020000993.1:3637-62558 GCA_902702795.2 Paramuricea clavata | reverse complement strand
TGTTTCATCCGTATAGGAATCATCAGGTGGTGAATAATTTCGAAATTATTCACCACCTGATGATTCCTATACGGATGAAACAGACTGTTGTGGTTTTTTGAGGTAAAACGAAAAACTATATATATATATATATATATATCGTGCGGGCTCGTATTGTCAGCGGACATCTTACAAAAAGTGGCCTGCAGTTCTTTGAAAAAAGCAAAAGTTTCAATTTTTCACCGCAAGTCCGCTGAAAATGCGAGCCTGCGGTATTGGGAGAAAATTTGCTGAATATGACCAGCGTGAACATACTCGTTTAGGTCGCGGGCAGAGGGTCGCGGATTTGAAACCCAGCTATATATATACAGCTAATTCAAAAAGGTTGTCCTTCAAAAAATCTAAAACTTTAAACATTGAGCGCACAAGGTATGATGTGTATTGCTCATTTGGAGCCTCAGATTCGTCATTGGTTTACTTCGTATGTTCATATCTTCGGTTCAGTGCACAATAGTTTTAGTCATTATCAACACTGTAGCGATTGTAGCCTTTGAAAGTCAAGCGAGATCGCATGTTATCAAATTACACAATTGTCTGAACTCTTTCTCGACGACTTTGTATGTTCATATCTTCGGTTCAGTGCTAGGTTAGTTCAGTGCATGCTTCATTCGATTCAGTGAAAACAATATCAACTAATTCCTCACAATAGTTTAAGTCATCAACATTGAGGCGATTTATGGCCTTTTAATAAAAGTCAAGCGAGATCGTAGGCAGGGGCGAATCTAGGGGTAGTCAGATTAGTCACGCGACTAACGTAAAAAAAAGGCATATAAAAAAATTTGGACTAAGGTTTTTGAATTTTTTCCCAGCGCAAACACTTCTCTTCATTTCTGATCACGCAATCAAAACTCTATCATACTCCAGCATATAAACTTCGATCAGTTTTTGCACATTGAGCCAGCGATTGATTAGTCAAACGATAAGTCAAATAAGCGGTATTCAAATGAAAATTGACTATTCTGCGTTTTAGTTCATATGATTTGATTGGTCCAATTTGCTCAGATTACACATTACAGGCATGTTGATTGGTCAGACCTATTTTGACTAACGATTGCGAAATTTTGACTATTTTGACTAATTCTGCAAATAGATAGCAGCTTCTGATTGGACAATTTGCGCAAAAGAGTTAAAGAACATCTCCTCTGATTGGCCTTCTATTCTAATCTTCAATTTGGAAGCATTGTGCACTTGGTAGCTTGTTGCAGTTCTGTACAATTTTACAAGAAAATTATTTCGTTTGTATAATTTTATTTACTATTATCGAAATGAACGACGTAGATTTCGAAAAGGTTAGATCGTTATTTGAAAGTGACGATAAGGAATGCTTACTGGTGTTCTGTGGAGAATATATTTTCAAGCAGATAAATTCGATGGATGCAAGAAAATTGTCTTGGCCGAAACTATCTAGCTGAGATGTGTTGATTTCTCGAATTCTCGTCGTCTATTTCAGGAGATTATAAAGAGGTGTATGGCAATAAGGTAAAGTGGATTGAATTTTGAACAATAAATCGTTGAATTGAACGTACGATTTGCATAATTATGCGAGGTTTATAGGTCCAAAGTTTTATATACTGCATACATATTCATTATGGGTTAGGGTAAAACGCTGATACGGACGGACGGACGGACGGACGGACGGACGGATGACCTATTTATTTTTCTCTAAAATATGTTTTAAACATCATATCCGCGTTTTACCCGATCGGGTAAAACGCGGATATGGTGTAAAATATGCTTTTCGGCTCTTTCAAAGGCATATCCGCGTTTTACCCGATAGGGTAAAACGCGGATATGGTGTAAAATATGCTTTTCGGCTCATTCAAAGGCATATCCGCGTTTTACCCGATAGGGTAAAACACGGATATGGTATAAAATATGCTTTTCGGCTCATTCAAAGGCATATCCGCGTTTTACCCGATAGGGTAAAACACGGATATGGTGTAAAATATGCTTTTCGGCTCTTTCAAAGGCATATCCGCGTTTTACCCGATCGGGTAAAACGCGGATATGCCTTTGAATGAGACGAAAAGCATATTTTACACCATATCCGCGTTTTACCCTATCGGGTAAAACGCGGATATGCCTTTGAATGAGCCGAAAAGCATATTTTACACCATATCCGCGTTTTACCCTATCGGGTAAAACGCGGATATGATGTTTAAAACATATTTTAGAGAAAAATAAATAGGTCATCCGTCCGTCCGTCCGTCCGTCCGTCCGTCCGTCAGTCAGTCCGTCCGTCCGTCCGTCCGTATCAGCGTTTTACCCTAACCCTATTCATTATGTGTATAAAATTAAAACACCTCAAGTGGCAGAAATTTGATCTCAAATATTTGATCATGTTGGATAAAAAATATTTATTGTGTACATGCTTTATAGAGTATTGATTGACTGATAATAGCTCTGCAAATGTACTTTATAAAGATAATAATAATATAATCTTTGGTTATATTTTTAGATCTGATATATGCAACTGGCAATTGCTTGTATAGCTCTGTTTCCTATAAGCATTGACAGGTACCAATGACCTAATTTGACCTTGATAGTTTAAATGTTTACAGTGCAAGTGTGAAAGGTCTATTTCGGCACTTTTTATACAGTAGAACACTAAAAGGCTATATGCGAAGCACTATGGTTGAAGACTACTTAAATTAAATGACTTGGCTTGGTCATGATGCAAGTTCATCAGGAAATTATTCCTAACATAGTACTGTAGGAAACATTATTGATAAATTTTCTGGAACATGTGGTTAAAGTTAAATATCTCAGCTTGCAAAAAGACCACTCTCGCCTCCAATAGCAATTAATAACCTCACTCTTGTACACAACACTGACAGAAAAAACTTCCTGGGGTTTGGTTCTTCATCATCAACCAAACTTAGCCTTTCAAGATCACCACCTTCCCAAATCCCCCCCCCCCCAAACATTATTCAGGCTTTGTAGACAAAAGCTGATGCCAAATATCGGGTCTGATCTCATTGGCTTGAGACAGGTCCATTGCATCTTGAACCAGTTAAATTTTTCAACAGACCAGGGCTTGAAATAACAACTGATCACCAATCAATAATAGGCAGGAAATTGCTTATGATCAGCGGAAAAGCATGGTTTGCAACCTGAAAAAGCAGGGAAAGTCATGACTGCCGATCACCATGATCGGGAACTTTGGGAACATTATTTCAGGCCCTGACAGACAAACTCCATGTTGATAGTATGTGACTGTCTAGTGAGTATATAATACAGTATGTATAAGCGTAGTATAGGAATAATACAATACTGTGTTAAAAACCTTGCCAATTTAATATTTCAGATAACTAGATAAGTAAAGTAATAGTCATTTGTAATGAAATATTTTGTATTTGAATCGACTGTGATTAAAATATGTTTAAAATGCCAGGTAAAATAAACTTGTTTTCAATAAAAGTTGGCTTCCACTGAAGCTACAGCTTTGAGGCACCATTTCACTTGCGATATTATACATTTTCATAGCTGGACAGATATATAACTAGATGATGAATTTAATTAGATTAGACATAGCTAGGTTAGTAATAGGACTGGGGAAGGGGCTAAAGGGAAAAACCAGGCAATTTCACATCCATGAAATGTCCCGTATTGTCATCCATTTTTAACCAAGCTCCTTTTGCTGCGGTGAAAGGTGTGAGGTGGGTTTATGGCACCTTAAAACCAGATTGCTCATTTTAGGTGGTATTCATTGTTCATTTTATTGTCACTCATTTCTAAGTTCTAGCCAAACTCCTTTTGCTCTTGCAAAAGGTGTGAAGGCAAGCAATCTGGTTTTAAGGAGCCAGAAACCTGTGCTTGTGTTCAGCTTTTTCAAGAAGCTGTCCTTGTTGGATCACGGTTTACTATTTTTGGTAAACGTGTTTCCTATAGGCATGCTGATGAACCAAGGTATACACTGTAGGGCGAAACAGTCTATATATTAATATATCATATGCTGAACATTGACAGGTACGAAAATTATGTCATTTACGCATTTGTAGTTTCATAAAACAAAATATCTATACTTCCACAAAAATTGGACTATCATCCTGACATCAAATGACGTCATGTCAAATGACGTCATCACGTTTTGCGTCATCGATGACGTCATAAAATTTTACAGCATAGACAATACAGTCATCTTCAGAATGCCACGTTTTTTAAAAACCAACTACCTATAAAACTCACTACAAAGTGGCATTAATAGTCGAAACATAGAGAATGAAAATGTTAACCGAACTTGCGTGTGTCAATTGTGAGTGTCGAGTGTCAATTGCTTTTGTGTTTAATTACTGTAAAAACACTATGGCAACCGTAATTTTTAGACAGTGGCATTGTGTAAAAGTATTTAATAATTAGTATAAAAACTTTCATCACTAAAACAATCTCGTACTATTGCCACTAAATCCTCTGAAATATATACAAGCACATGCAACTAAATCGCTCAAATAAGCCGCCTTCACGTAATAGCCTGCGTGGCAGACGGTCAGCCCACCGCGGACACCTTGAAACGGGCGAGGCGAAAGACCAACAATATACTATTTTTGCCGCTGTCAATCAAGAGGAAATATGCCTTAATGCCATATACTATAAATCACGCAATATTGAGCGTCTGCTAAACACGTTTCATGTTCCGCGGCTTACCAGCCAATCAAGCCAATCTCCTACAAATACAATAGCATACAATCTCCTACCCAGAGGTAAAGAATCTATCGGTACGAGATTGCTCGGCATATATAGTGTCAACCTCGTACCCAGAGGCTATTTTTCTCACACTCTGTTGCCATGGCCACCTGCTGACCAATTCGATCGGAGTTTCGACTGCGCATATGCATTTGAAAGTATTCAAATGAACGTCCAATGAGTCCAATCATTACTCAAGAACAATTAAGCTTCCGCGCGATTGACTCGCATAACATATTATATAGAAAATATTAATACCTTTCTTTATTTTGCTTTACACAGTTGGCAAAACGTGATTTTGGGGGGAGGTGTGGGGAGGGGCGCACCTCCCCTGAGAATTTTTACACCTCCCCTGAAAGTCATGAACCTCCCGTTGGGAAAGTTTCAATGATAGATCAAAGTGAAAATTTGACATTTTTTGGTTGTTTAGGGTCTATGTAAAAAAGTTTTTATGTAAAATTGAAACACTGATGGTATTCATCTCTGGGTCCAATCCAGTACTGGTCCAATCTCGTACCCAGAGCAATGCCTGTGCGCGGGCTAGGAAGGCATTGGCTCTGGGGAAATTGACAACCGGAACCCCTAAATTTAGGGGTTCCGGTTCTTTGTCGGCATGCACGATTGACAAACGTTAAACCAATCACAGCACAGGAAAAATTCAATTTCCCCAGAGCCAATGCCATCCTAGCCCGCGCACAGGCATTGCTCTGGGTACGAGATTGCTCTGGGTCAAGTATCCTTTTAATGCAATGTTTTGAAAGAAACTTTGTAGTAAATTGGAATGAAGGGCAAACTTTGATGAGTTGTACAGTAACAATTCATTAATTCACCGATACATATGTACACTACATATATACGTCACGGCGTTGACTTTGACCCGTTCTAAGCCCTAACTTTCCATGGGGGGTGGTGAGCTAGACCAGTCCCGTACACAGCGGGGAGGGCGGGGCCAACTGCCCCCTAGAGAAAACTATATTTACGATTTTTAGAATGGCATTGTTTATTATTATTTGGGAATTTGGGACTTTTCTCGACATATAGGCCTTATAATTACTGCTCCCTGGTGAAAAAATCCTGCGAACGGTCCTGAGCTAGACTGCTGCACCTCCCCCACTATTTCCACCAAAATCCGGCCTTGGTAAAATATGCTAGTCGACTGTGGCTATAAAGGCCCGCGCATGTGAACGACTAGATGTGCCACGAATGTTCCGACTCTCATCTGAACATTCATAATTTATCCACTCGTCCACATCCGTCAGAAGAAGAAAATCGCACCTAAAATCGCATCAAAATTTTAAAAAATTGCAAGTGTAAACGAGCCTTACAGTAAGTGGAAACACAAATGATAGTGAAATATCCAAATGGCCATTCTGCCACGGATCACTGATTAAGCATTGGGGAAAAGGAAGGTCCATTGTTTGCAAATGAAACAAGGAAATGGATCCGCAGCCAGAAAGCCACAAGGATGGGAAACAGACGGGTGGGAGGGTGGACGTTTGTACAACATACAAGAATAAAAAAAACAAAAAACAAAACGGCCCTGACGCAAGCCCCAATTTCTTTATCTTGCACTTTCTCTGTCTTGGCGATCAGCACAGAAAGAGCAGTTGTATACAACATGTAAACTAGGGTTTTATGCATTGTAAATCATTATTTATTCATTAAATTAAACAACGTTAATTACTCAAATTCCATTAGTTAATCAGCTTCCGTGGCGTGTTTGGCCAATGTGAATAGCTCAATATTTTGACATGGCATTCATGGCATGCACATTTTGACGCTTCCAGAGTTCCAACTGCGCCATTGGGATGCGCAGTCGAAACTCCGAATTGGTCAATGTCTCTGATAATAGCATGTGAACACATGATAATTTCGTAGTTTAACAATTTATGATATTCCAAAAAATGTTAACCCTGTGCAGTTGAGCATGATATTTTTGACATAAAATTAAGAAGGAAAAAGAGAGAAATCAATCGTAAAATGCGTACTTTATATTATACATTTCCAGAATATCAGTATTAAGGTATTTTTCACCTTTTTACCGCACTTTTATACACAATCAACTAGAAAGTTACTGAAATTGCGTCAGCTGTTGTTGTTTAAAAGGGACTTTCCCAAGGGAAATTCCCTCGAATTTCCTGAATATACCGGGTGGCCCAAAAAAAAGTACTCCTGTTTGATTCGTAATAACTTCTAAACAAGTAAAGTTTTTAAAGAGAAATAACTTGCATTAAATAGAGGAAGGACTAACTTAGATTTTGATATATTACAGTTGTATTTAACTTAAAAATTCACGGAGATATTAATGTTAAAAATGGGGAGCATATTTTGGAATGTGTCTAAAATTAGCGAAAATCGGCATATCAAATATTAACTCCAGCATTTGTTTGCTTAATGACATATTAGGCTAACTTGTATTTCAGCGAATTATCGTTAAGGTTTGTAAGTGATATGGCGTAGATTTAGACATCTTACATGTAAGTCTTAGCTCATTGTTTCCTGAAATATGAACGTTCGAAATTATGCAAGTATTTAATATTAGGTCTTTGCAAACTTAAATGTACATGAAAGACTGACCATGGAAGGCAGGCGCTTACATTTTTCGTATTCTTAAATAGCCTAATTTTTTTATGTTTTTAATGGGTTCAAACAGACTGAGTAGATTATTTCTCGGTTAGAGCAGGATGAATATTCTTTATTGAAGGAAATAATATTGCTTTTTGCAAATACACATCACCGTATCAACGCTACTATTTTGTTACGTTTTGTTCCAAAAATGTTGCATGTCTCTGGGGAGTTGCTTAATTGTTATGTCTTATGGAGTTGTATGGCGAATTTCGGACGAATGAATCTTGCTTGTATTTTGTAGATATAATAATACTTTGTTTCATAATAAACAATTTGTCAAGTGTCATTTATTTACTGGTAATAGTGCATGTTTCAGTCGGGCAAATCTTGATTAATATTTGATACGCCGATTTTTGCATATTTTAGACACATCCAGAAATATCCTCCCGAATTTAAAGATTAATATCTCCGTGAATTTTTAAGTGAAATACAACTGTAATATATCAAAGTCTAAGTTAGTCCTTCCTCTATTTGATGCAAGTTATTTCTCTTTAAAAGCTATACTTGTTTAGATGTTATTACGAATCAAACAGGAGTACTTTTTTTTGGGCCACCCGGTAGTATTATTTTAATAAAGTATGTCTCAATGTTATATTATTCCCTAAATTTATTAGAAATCTCAAAATAAAATTCCATCATAGAAATGTTAAATATTATTAAAATAGTTTTTAGAAATTTAAATGATTACTTAGAAATGTTGAATATTAGTTTAGAAATGTTAAATATTATTTAACTATTTCATTGGTTAGAAATGTCAAATATTGTTTAGAAAATATCTTATTAGGACGAAGTTGTTAATAAACCTTACCGATTATTTCCTTTTACCCAATGGCCTCGTTTTCACGTTAAATTATTTTTAGCATGTCAGGGGCAAATAAAGATTATATTCCCATGTTTTCCTGGACGAATTTGTTTCTTGTTGTTCTTAGGCTCAATAACAAAGTAATTGTCAACACTACTAAGCACAAAACATGTGTAAGTATTTGACACGAAAACGAGGCCATTGGGTGAAAAGTAAATAAACTGTAAGGTATATTCCTGCAATGAACTGCCCTTACATGTTTTACAAAAGTCTGGATTGTTTATTAATCAATGTTATAAATGACAATTACTGCTTACCAGTGACGGCTTGAATGACTGTCGTAAGAAGATGACAACAAAATTCAGTGTCTTTCAACATGGCTGCTGATTGTGGAGCGTTCCACAAGGATACGACTGTGAAGAATAAGTAAAATTATAAAGTGACACTGTTTCACTAAAATTTTTATTGTCTTAAATGAAAGAACTCCTAAAATTGTAAAGTAACTTCTTCTGAAAAAATTGGTTCCCGTGGTATGTTCTTGGGGTGTTTCATTTCGTTTCAAACCATGTGACGTCATTTACTCAATTACATATATAATACATGTATAATGGTATCAGCAGATGTTGTGTATCTTTGATATTTTTGACAGATTTGTTTAAAAAAACAGTATGCTTAATGATGTAGGTTAAATTAACAAACGCGCCGCATCTTTGGAAAGATTTTGATAAAAAATAGCAAAGATACACAACAGTTACTGATATCTCATATATGTAATTGAGTAAATGACGTCACATGGTTACAAAATGAAATATCCCAAGAACTAAGCATGGGAACAAAAATTTTCAAAAGAAGTTTCAGAGCATTTTCGTTTAAGAAAATAAAAAAATTTCAATGACAGTACCACCTTAGGAACGGTTTCAAGTTGTTACGGCAACTAAAAAGATTTCGAAAGTTCTTTAATTAAATCTTTGTTTAGCCACATTTAGCTTTGGCGTAATAATTGCCTGGATGTCTATACAAAGTCTTGTCTTCTGTGGTACTTGCCCATGGGCATGGCCATGAAAAAAGCGAGTTCACCGCAATGACAACGAAATTCATGTTAGCATTTTATAGGCAGAAAGAGCAATTAAAACTGTAAAAAGAAGTTCACTGGTCAACTTTTGGCTTAGCTTATTATTTTTCGTTCTTGAGATATTTTAGTTTCATTTCAGAATCAGTTTTTTATTTTTTATTTGCACTTATTTTCTTTCTTACAAGATTATGTATTACTAGTATACTATATATATATATTTACATTGTATTTCATAATATGTATTTACTGATGAAGAGTGCGTAGTGGTCCAAGGAGCAGAAGCTTTCGAGTTGACCACTACCATTATGAGATTATATTTGAGTATTTAAAACTAAATTAAAAAAAGTTGATCTCTATAGTATTTAGTCCTAGGGTTTCTAAGTGTATAGTATAATTTACAAAACTTATTTTATATTCATGATTACTATAATATCATTTTTTAATAACATATAAGTCTAGTCAAATCTGTCATGTAACTCTACTTGACTATTAAGAAGAAACATTTTATACTGTTTTTTGAAACTACAAAATGGCAAAGATTTAATCTGTCCAGGAATTTTTTCCCATATTTTGGAAGCATTTGACAGTGTTCCAAAACAGAAACCAGACGTGATAGATGCACTTGTCGCCAATTACCTTCAATAATTGCTAATTATCGTGATTACTGAATTATCGAATTATTATTTGAAATAATTATTGAAATATTTGAAATAGCCAACGCTTCTTTTGAATTTTTCGCACGTACAACGTTGGACTAGTTTACTAAGAAATAAACACTGATTTATGAACTAGCTTCCCACTGCTGCATGAATTTCTCGACTGATCAGCCGGACTTCGCAACGATTGACGAGAGGACATAAAAGATGGCAGATTTTCGTTGAGAAACATTTAACTGCATGATATATATTCAGGAATCTTGCCAGCGGCAGCTGTAGTTGCGGTGTGAGATGTGAAAATTTTTAACTGAACAGGAACTTAAATGTTAAAATGTTACCTAGCTTCAATGCATTATTCATCAGTGCATTGACTCGCATGTTTTGGGCGCCTCGCAAGTTGCAGACCCAAATAGAACACAATACATCTCTCTGAAGAATTTCAATGTAGCTATAAGTATATAACTAACTATTATTGCAAGCTTGTGGGGAGTACAGACATTCTGTCTGTAGGAACATGGCCATGCCCATGGGCAAGTATCACAGAAGACAAGACTTTGTACAGACATTCAGGCAATTATGCCAAAGCTAAATTTTAAACAAAGATTTAAAGAACTTTCGAAATATTTTTATTTGCCGTAATTTGGAGGTAGGAAGAGAGTTCTCAAGCATTTTGTGGGTTTTTTCAATATACAATAGTGCGTATTGTGCTTTTTAAAGATATTTCGTTATCTTGATATACATTGTTATAAAGAACAATAAGATCCTTGACCTTGTAGATTCACATGGTAAAAGAAATATAATTGTTTTGTTTTATGGTCACGTTCATTAACACTTTGTCCTTTGGTCGAAACATTTTTAAATAAATGTAAAGTTTGTTCGTTCACTGCAACCAGGTATATCAATCATGTTTCGCTCGCTACTCTGGTTTAAATAAATGATTACAAAGCCCAGTCGAATTGTAATCAAGACCCAACGTTTCGACACTCCAGTCTAGTGTCTTCATCAGGGGTGATCTAAAACTGCGATCGTGGCTTCTTAAATACCCAAACACGAGATTGAGGAGCTTAAGAAGCCACGATCGCAGTTTTAGATCACCCCTGATGAAGACACTAGACTGGAGTGTCGAAACGTTGGGTCTTGATTACAATTCGACTGGGCTTTGTATAATCATTTATTTAAACCAGAGTAGCGAGCGAAACATGATTTTTAAATAAGGTTATACGTATAATTAGTCCGAAAAATGTTTTGCCCCCCCCCCCCCCCCCTTCGATAACATTTCTGGGAAACGTTTTTACGACTTGGTCAAATAAATGTTGGTCAAAACATGACGATACCCCCTCCCCCCAATGTTGATGCCTTAGCGACGTCCCTGCCTCGACGAGGAACAGTCAGTTAATCACTGACTAATGCAAGTGGAATTCCAAACCAAATGATATCACGAATGTTGATAATGAAGAATTAAAGTGGAAGTCAAGTCCGTAATGTAAACAAACGGTTTGTTTACATTTTTAACTGCTGTATTTTTTTAAAATATGATGTACTGTCTGAATATCTAACACCGTTTTGGTTCGCTATGCTTCTAAATGAACGTGAAATAGAGTTTATGTTCAGAAAAATTCGAAACATTCGAAATTTGGGCAATGTTTACATTAGAGGTCCCCTTGACTTCCACTTTAAGTATATTTTGCAAGAATAGCAGTGGAGGAGTAAGGACAAATACAAGATCTAAACTAAACAAGCTAGTAATATCCTCTAGCATAAATAAATTGAGTCCAGTTTAGGTTTCATCCGGTACTTCGTTACAATGGACCACTAGACCTCTGTGAGAACATGCAGTCTACAATAAATAAAGCTATCCTGTATATAAATATACTACTTTTCAAGAACTTTGCATGAAGCATTGTTTTTAAGAATAAATGAATAGATACTCTATTCCCATAATCATTGCACTTACTAGTTTTTAAGAACTTTGCATGACTGTTTCTCATATTATTATTATTATTATTATTAAAATATTGTTGAAAACATTATTTTTAAAGCATTGTTTTTAAAAATAAATTAATCATATTCTATTACCATGCATAATCATTGCACTTACTACTTTTTAAGAACTTTGCATGACTATTTCCCATATATTATGATTATTGTTAAAATATTGTTGAAAACATTATTTTTAAAACGTTGTTTTTAGGAATAAATTAATAAATACTCTATTACCACAATCACTTACTACTTTTCAAGAACTTTGCATGACTATTTCCCATATATTATTATTATTATTAAAATATTGTTGAAAACATTTTTAAAGCATTGCTTTTACGAATAAATGAATAAATATTCTATTACCATATCATCATTGCACTTACTACTTTTCAAGAACTTTGCATGACTATTTCTCATATATTTACTTTGGAGTTTATCAGATTTAGATTCACTGGAACATGGCGGTGTCAAACATTCCATTGTCTCCATATCTACTGTGTCTTCGTCTATAAATACATGAAAGAAATACGGTGACGATTTCAATTCACCATGTAAAAACTAGATGCGTTTATTTTAGACCAGGGTTAAATTAGCCAACCATATTGCTTTATTTTGCTCACATGATAATACTAGTTATCACATACTTGTACCTTTATCAGGTAGGAAGCAGCGGGACATAAAAACGATATCGTCCCGGATATCGTTTTTTGTCCCGGATATCGTTTTTTGTCCCGGATATCGTTTTTTGTCCCGCTAAATTTCGCACCTTGTCAAAACAAAGATGGCCGATTTGAGGTTCGTGTTGGTTGATGTCGAGAGGAAAAAGTTATTTCGCTGACCTCAAAATGACATTTCGTCAAAACTTTTTTCTTCAAGATTGGTTTAGAAACAAATTTGAAGTAGGATTAGGTTAGGGTTAGGGTAAGGATTAGGGTTAGGGGTTAGAGTTGGTGTTTGGAATAGGGTTAGTGTTAGTAAAACCGTTGCTTTGTTACGTTTTGTCACTCTGAGGCCAGCGAAATAACCTCTTCCATGTCGAGAGTTTATCGAAGAAAACAAGAACGATAATACAAAATGAAAGACTTAAATTGTATATTATTTATATGAATGGTCTATTTATTTTCTAAAATCATATTTGTTCAGTAAATGATGAATTGTTTTGAATTCTAAAATGATCCTATTTTTTCAAAAATCAAAACTGTTTACTTTTGGGTGTCAAACCCTGATAAAGGTACAAGTATATAATAAATAGGTTATCGTACTCGGGATTCGGTGATATCAGTTTTATCGCTCTCGGGACGATATCACAATTGTCCCTCGCTTGCTGCGCTCGCTCGTGACAATTGTGATATCATCCCTCGAGCGATAAAACTGATATCACCTCATCCCTTATATGATAACCTATATATACCTGGTGAAGTATATTGATCCAATCCTTGGACTGGATCAAAATTGATTCACCTCACTTTAAGTAGTGATTTATTCGTATGAGATATCATTTCAAATCCTCCAATTCGGACCGGACTAGATTTCAAGTACTCGCAATCAATTTTCGCGGACTTGAAATCTTGTCCAGCCCTCACATAGTCGGATTTGAAATATTACTTCGTCCATCAAAAACAATTCTTTGCGCACCTTCTTCATTATGCGAGGCTGCAATATCTTCCACAGGCAATGAGAATTTCGTTTTAATCAACTCTTCTTTCACTGATAACAACTCTTCTTCTAATGCCTGAACCTGTGAGAACAGATTAATGATTACTACTGTTTTATTTTGCCAGGGAATATTTTTTCCTTCGAAAAAATGCTTTGTACATATTTTTCTGAAAATGTTTGCAGTTTTTTTACAATTGAGGAATTTTGTAGTCTCCCTCGCAGTAGCGAGGGTTAGAGCTATAAGAACGTCTGCGAGGGAGACTAGGAATTTTGCGCAGATCTTCTTAGCAGCAAGATATTTGGCGCAGGATTTTTAGCCAAGAAAAACTTTTGAAGTTGAAAATTTTTTTCTTCTAACAATGATATTAAACGGAAAATTTTCTGTGGGTGGAAAATTTTTTGTCGGTGGAAATTGACCTTTAGCTTAAAGGCCGCATTGACCATATGTTACCTGGGTCAAAATGGTAAAACACTGCAAAATAACAAGAATGCTTTTCTGGATGCACTTCTCGAGTTCATTTAGACTCATCACAAATACCTTTGATCTCCAATGTTTCTCGTTCTCTGTCAATTTCGTGTTCAGGACTTGGGCGTAGACCTTTCCACTCATGTGCTGGGGTTTGGTTCTGATTATGGATATTGCCTGCAAACAATATAATACTCAATATAATAATATTATAGAGATATTATATATTGATACCACATTTTTTTCCCGTTATACAAACGGAATACTGAGATCATGAAGTTTACTATTCCGTCAGGTATATTACTATGTACGGAATAACGGAATAGCGCGAATTTCGACCCCGGATATTTAACAATTATTTGCCAAAGGCGAGGTGATTATCGGAGAATATTCGCCGAGACGAAGTCGAGGTGAATATTTCCCGATAATCACCGAGCCTGAGGCGAATAATCGTTTTAGTATTTTTGTGTTTTTTGGGACTGAATTTATTTTAATTTCTATATACTTATATTCACCTATAGGTGAATATAATAGCTTATTACGTAAAAATTTGACCAATCAATTTGTAGGATTTGTTATGTTTACTTGTGCAAAAATACTAATAATATTTATATTGATATTTATGTACTATTTTGTATATCCGATACAACACGGGCATAAATGACGTGTGAAACGTTTTGATGAGAATATTCGTATTCTTCAACAATTTACAATAAGTAAATGACATTTGCCATTTGGTGATAAAATTGGACTTAAAGTTTATGTAAATCATATAAACTTTAAGTGTGATTTCTTATCAGATATTCACGGTCATAATTTCTTTTGAGTTTTCATGAATTATTAATGAGTTTCACAACTTTAATATATTGAAATTTGAATGATAATGTAATATAAATATTTGTATTAAGGCCACATAAAAAAAATTACTTGTTTAGCGTCCCCGCCCGACCTGATAAAAGTCCCCGACCTCCATTTTTTTTTTTTTTTTTTTTAAATCCATCCGAGTTTAGTGCAAAAACTCTCTATAAAAAAGACCGTTTTACTTGAAAAAATGGTGATTTTATTCTTCTGGGAGCTATGTAATACGTTTACACAAAGTTTCCTTCCCAGAATATGCCTGTTCGCAGCTAGAGTGTTCGCGCGTGACCGCCAAACGGTAATTTTCTGTTTTATTAAAAACATGAACGGTCATTAAAAAACATGAACGGATTTTGAAAGAATTAAAGTGAGTTTTGACTGTGGTAATATATTGGATTTCCTGCATTTTGCAGAATTTTGTGTTGCATTTTACGAAAAAAAAAACAAAGAAAAAACAAGCCGCCCGCCCGACCTAGAAAAATTAAAATGGGTGGACGCTAAACAAGTAATTTTTTTTATGTGGCCTAACATAATAAAACTGTAATATTATTTTCCTGATTAGCGAATATATGACAGACAAGTTTTTTTTCCGTTACCGAATATAATCCCCCCGAATATAAGCCCACCACATGTACTAACGCTCACCTTATTCCAAATATAAGCCCATCCTCGTACCCAGGGTCTTTTTGGAAAGTCCCTGCGACGGAGATTAAGGCCCCGATTACACTATACCGGATTGCATCGAAGCGACGCGATTTCTGTACCGGATTGGCCTCTTGTTTACACTACGCCACTGTAATCCGGTACGTGCCGCGGCGCGAAAATCACTTCGCTTTGGAGGTGATATGAAAAGTAATCCGGTACGTGCTGTACCGGATAAAACCAAGTGTAATCAAGCAATCCGGTACGCTCCGGTACTATAAATAGGTTTCGGCAAGTATATTTTAAGATTGTCGTTTTATTTTATACTCGCTTTTAAATATTTTATAGCTGTTGTTTGCTTCGCTTTACAATTATTTATTATTTCTAGCGAAGACAAATAAAGATAGCGGTAATAACATTGACTTCTTGCTTTCAAAAGGGCAAAATTTAATGAAATACTCGTCAATTTTCGATAAGAGCGAGACAAAGCAACGTCGGGTGGTCAAGCTTTGTAAACAAAGTTATAATTCACAAGTACTGTCGAGAAAACGTCCAAAATGGTCAAAACTTATTATTTGTTTCCGTGGCAACGATAAAAGATACGAGCTGGCGACAGAGCGAAGCGGCATAGTGTAAACACCCTTGATTTTGGCTTCGGTGTGAAAATTGATCCGGTATGAAAATCAATCCGGTATAGTGTAATCCCAGCCTAATATAAGCCCCCAAGTATAAGCCATATGGTATAAGCCCACTTGATTATATAACACTTTGTTTATCACTATTACAAGATCACTATTATCCTTTTACTATGCTTGTTTAACACTTGTTTATACTTGTATATCTATTACACTAACACAAAATCGTCCATATCTCAGCCCCCCCCGTAAATACCCCCTGTATAAGCCCATCAAAAATCGTTTATGAAATAATATAAGCCCGGGGCTTATGACTACAATCTAGTCGAAACGTAGATTCAATAAATCAAAACAAAATGTTATTCGGAGTTACTGTTCTTTTGTATTTTATAGTCGGGGGTTTACGGTAGTTAGTTGTATTTGTAGTAACTTGACTAAACTTTGGCAAGTTTCTGAGCTATTTTAAAACGATTTCAGGAGGGTTGTCCTATCGTTTAATCAAGCCTTTTCGCACAAAAATAAATCAACTATTGTGATTATAAATGTAATTAATAAAAATTCAATCAAACTTTAGAAGTTAGAAGAGGGTCTAGATGGGGTTTAATGTTAAGTGTTGACGGCCCATATTCTATAGTGTTTAATGTTGAAACGCTAAATATTTTGTTGTTTACTGTCATGGAAGACTTCGCAGTTAAGTGTTGTAATTACTATAAAAAGTCTAATGCATTTCAAAAAGGGCTTTAAACTACTAAATTTCAGACAAAAGAATACGAAACTATATTAAAAGCGATGTCAGAGTGTGTTTACAGGTCTTACAGATCTTTATAGCTTTTACATTACTTGTCACCTTGCCCAGCACCTGCATCTTTGCCTTCATGCAGGCCAGCACATGTGCATATGGGCCTGGTGTGCCAATTACAAAATATGCAAAATATGTCTTTGATGGTCTTAGAGACTGCAGTGCATTTGCTTCCTACATATAATTAAGTGCTTTTTTACGTCTTCGTGAAATTAGCAAAATTTTACTATTATGTGAAATTTTTTACTGTTACTGTTAAATTACTAAAAAATCAAATGTTTACTGTTTTGGGCACCACCCCATCTAGACCCTCTTAGAACTACAGTAGCTTAAACCTAAAATGCAATCGTGCTGCAAAACCACGTATAAACATTTTCCATTTTTCCTCCCCAAAATACTTTCTTTGTTTTAGCTGAGCTATCTTTGTGTGATTGCCCGGCTGTCAATATATTTCGCCTACCAATGCTGTTTTCACAATATCTTCGTAATATTTTTCCAACGTATTTGGTAAAATTGGATTTTCTTCGCTATTTTCCATACTGTCGTTGCTACGAACTTTCTGTAATTTAAGGTTTTAGAATAAAAATATTATGTCAGAAAACAAAACAATACTGTATCGTGCGTGCTTATAAAAAAGCCAATCTATTTTAGATAATAATCAAAGAAAAGCATTCAAAATAAAATACTATAAAAGACTTCTTTTCATCCTTGCCTGTTATGTAAAATAGCCCAATAATAAAGCCTCTTTTATTTAGAAAAAGATGGAAGTTACTTTGTTCGAAACGTCGCCATATTGAAATCTTCCCGCCAAAGTCACAAATAGTGAATTTGACTCCCCCCCCCCAATATTGCTATTCCTAAATTCTATTCCTATTTTCGTGACGAAGCTCTGTACTGGAAACTGGAAAGCTTTAAAGATCGATTATCATCAATCCTGTAATAAATATTTAGGCATGTAGTGCCTGTAGTCAGGGGCCCAGTATCAGGGTTGCCAGGTGGTCTGAGCCCGAAAGAGCCAAATGCAACGTAAAAAGTAGCCAAATCTGGCCAAAAGAAGCCAAAATCGATATTTAGAGTAAATCTTCCGAATTCAAGCGTTCAACACCGAAAAACAGTGAAGAAAAAACGAGCATTTTATCATTTTCTTTTTACCGCCGTTCGGGGCGAACTGCGTAACCCAGGGAGAGGGTACTAATTCCGATCGAATATTTACGTACATCCGGAATCCCGGATAAATAGATAATGTAATCGAACATAGCAGAGTCTATAACTAACTTTTACTGGTGGATGGCAGACTATTTTTGAAAAGTTGCTTATTTCAGTATTTATTCAAAAAGAAGCCAAAAAGAGCCAAAAAATAGAAAGAAGCCAAACAAAATTTTTAGTAGCCAAACGAAATCAAAAGAAGCCAAAATCGAGAAATTTGGCTCTTTTAACGCCAAACTGGCAACCCTGCCCAGTATGTGTACCACGAACAGAACTTCGATCATTTTATTCAAGCATGCTCCAGTTCTAAAGAGAGATCACCGCGTGGACGTCCCGCTATGGTCCCGCTTCGCCTTGCGTGGGCGACACGCGTCAAGCGGATGTGGTAAAGAACCAAATCACAACAAAGACAAAACTATGGCTTGTGGTCCTTGATATTGTCAAACGAGTCGCTTTCAACCGTTTCACGTCCAAGACGACACGGTTATGGGTGGAAATTCAAGCAAACTCTCTGCTGAAGAAATCAAAGAGCTGCAGAAGAGCACATATTGTACGTAATCTTTGATTGTAGCCCGCTCGTTTCAAATTTGTCGCATGCTTAATTCTGGCGCGAGACATCTGCTGCTACTCCGTTTTTGCGTGTTTTCTTTCGAATACAAATTGCTTTTGCATTGTTTGGTAAATTTAATGGCTTTTATAAATATATTCTCTCCATTTTTTTTGTTTCAGTCGACAAGAAGGAACTGCAAAAATGGTACGGATCCGATGTTTTTTGTAATTTGTACATGTACACATCTTGGCATCTGTCAAACGTATTTTATAAGAACTTGTGTGTAAAAATGTATTCAAAGTGGTCGCTGCTCGCACATTTGTTTGTAATGCTAGAAACTTGTTTAAGCTTTGTTCTGTTTTATGTCGTAGGTACCGCGATTTTATGAAAGATTGTCCGTCAGGGGAACTGAAGCAGGAGGTACTTTGAAACCAAATATTTGTTGTAAACTTTCAAAACATGTCATCGAAATCTACTTGAGAATCGATATTTTGAAAAAAAATTTTAAACATGCCATTATCGCTTAAAGTGGTTGAGCCATCTTCAGCAATTTTGGACACGTTTATAGCTAATTGCCCGTAAAATATGAAACATATTTTACCGTACAAGGTAATTCTAAATTTTGACAAAGACACAGAGGGGAAACCTTGTGTGTATATATATATATAGTACTTTACATGTAAAATGCTGCACACGTTTGTCAATGAATGCCGGAAATGAGTTATTTATTTGAGTTATTAATATTAACCCTAGGATGCACGTTTATATTGCTGCCATAATCTTTGTTTTTCCCACTTTTTATCTTAATTTAACTGTTTCTAGTTTTCTGCTTACTGTATTAAAAAATATATGACAAATCTTGAATGCTGCCCAGTTGTCTGTGAAAAACATCTGATAAAGCATATCAATAGCTAATACATGCACATATACGATCAGTTTGAAATCGACTGAAAAAGTAAAATTTCAAAATTTATTTCATAAAAACGAACGGGACAAGCGATATTATATACAACTGTTTGCCTACAAGCTATTTGAGTTAATATAAAGACTGCCAAATATTAAGAATTTTGAGTTTGATTGTCAATATATTTATCAGGTGATGCAAATTTGCAAGTGTTTGCTTGTATTAATATAATATTTATTAACATAAAAACGTTTTTAGTTGCTATTTGAAATACTAGCTTGTTTATAGGTTTGCGTAACTATCAAAACTACCGAATGTCGTTTTCGTTGGGTTGGATTTTAATAATGGGTTGGATAAATTTAATTGGGTTGGATAAATTTGTCGGTATCTTTTATTAAGAATATGGTTTTTGAAGAATTACACTTGTCTCTTTTATTTATGAATTGTAAACAAACTTTGCCATTTCTTATCTAGTCTAAATTAAATCTTGTCAAAAGTTGTTGTGGAATCTGCAAGTCTTTAGAGCATCTTTTAAATTTTTAATTGCCCATACAATTAGCCATTCGTTGATTGCACTGTGGTCATTTTGTGCTTTTTGTTAAATAGGTAGCTGGCCGAAACTTACTTCCCTTTGTGTATTTAGTTGAGGAAATTTTTTCTTCAAATGAAATTTTTGAAATGTAAAATTTGAAACATTTTAATTTATAGAAAGTTAGGTCTTCTAGTACGCTCCATTGCATGCAGCAGCTGGCCAAAATCTGATAATAGATGCTAACAAATACTGCATAAATGCATGCAATTAGGTTGTCTTTTGTTGTTTACTGAGAAACGAAAAGTGACATACCGAAATTTGTCAAACATTTTAACATCAATGCATGAATTTCTTATCTGTGCGAATTGTGGTTGCCAGTGCAATTGTGAACTTGGCATTGTGACAGGTACTGTGTTGACAGTAACAGTCCAGAAACTGTAATTTAATTAAAATGTGTGGTTTTCAAAGCAAAACACAATTAATAGCTAATGTGGAGGATTCCACACAAGAGGCATTGGAAATCGTTTAGATATTATTGTATCAACAACAATCACCTATTATTTAGTCATTTAACTACAAATTGTATTGCATTCATGTTTGTATAACATTCTCTTTGTTTCATATCCCTCATGATGTATTCAGAAATACATATGCCTATAGAAGGAACAGTCCGGCACTGTTAGTGTATTAATTCCAAGAGGTGACATTGCGTCAAAATGGCCTGTCTAAAATTATGCATATTCAACATAACAAAATTTAGTAAAAAAAAACACAAAATTTTACAATATTACTTCAATGTTTTGAAAATCGAATGAGCGACATACATACAGTAATATATCACCCCAACAGCGCTGCTCCTTACAGGAGAGAGACTTCTAGTTGTTGACAGCTCGACATCTATATTGTTTCATAATCAGAAATTACTGATTGTTCCAAAACTCACAATGATGATATGACATTAATTTTTATGCATGATGCATGGCTAAATTTATACTATCTGAATTGTCTAGTTTGTCTGTTACACATGCTTGCAGACAATTATCTTTGCATAGTTTGTCATGACAGATGTCTATATACCAGCTGACATGCCAAGTTTCTTGCGTTCAGTGTAAAAGTTGCACATTTAAATTTTGGTCCCATGGACCTGTATGCATGATGTAAATTGCCTTAACTCATTGTCATTGAGTTGCATTGCAGCCTTGTGCACCCTGGTTTGTCTAGCACCAGACAATTTTACTTGGTCATCAGGGGAGCATGCTTGCAAGCATGTGCTCAGTGGACTATTAACCAGACTATCTGCCCATATGTGTCTCAAGTTAACCCATTGACTTGCATTGCACTCTCATATGTGCCATACTTTTTTATTTTACCCTGTCTATTTTACTAGTCAATAGCAGGTCGAGTGCTGGCGCCCAATGAGTTAAGTCACAAATTTCCAATTAACCTGTTAAGCCACAGTGTGCCCAGTACTTATTTTTTTACCTGTCTAACGCCAGACGATTTTACTCATCAATGTGGAAGCTGAGTGCAGCTTAATGGGTTAACCAAAAAATATGACAATGTCTCTAGTTAACCCATTGAGCCGCAATGCGCCCCAGTTTGCCCTACCTCTTTTACTTGTCTAACGCCATATGATTTCATTTGTCAATTAATGGGGAAGCCCTGCACCTTAATGGGTTGACTATCTAACTCTATCTAACGTACACCAGATGAGTTTATTTCTCAAGAGGAGGGTGCTGGCGCTCAATGGGTTAATATTTAATAAATTGATCATTGTAATTCTTTATCCTAATTATAGACTAAATATTTATAATTTACCATTTTGAAATACTGTTAGCATTACATTTTGGCCTTCTTTCATCATATTAGTAAATATTTGTACATGAAGTACATGTTTTTAATAGACAACTTGCATGTTAGACAAATTTTTGATCTAACCGATCTAGACAAAAAAAAAGTAAATTCCCGTTAAGAACTTATTAAAATTAGTAAAAGTGCAAAATTTGGTTGCGAAATGTTGTAAAGCTTGGAAAATATAGCTTTGTAAAGTTTGCATATTTTCAGTATATTTGTATATTACGTGCGGAAATTGTTACCATTTTTGAGCCGAAAATGGTAACAATTTCCGCTCGTAATACAAATATACTGAAAATATGCAAACTTTACAAAGCTATATTTTCCAAACTTTACAACATTTCGCAACCAAATTTTGCACTTTTACTAATTTTAGTATATTCTTTTCAGCTGTGGTGTTTGATTCCCTTTTCTCTGCTTAGATTAAAATTTAGTCTAACATGCAAGTTGTCCATTACCTCCACCCAAAGTATTTTAACACAGCTTCCGATAAAGACTATGATTTTAATTAACAGAAATGTAATCTGCATGTCTGCTCACAGCATGGCCGGATTTTGAGGGGAGGTGTGGGGAGGGGCGCACCTCCCCTGAGATTGTTTTGCACCTCCCCTGAGAATTTGTGCAATTGTCCACCTCCCCTTGGGAAAGTTTCAATTATTATGATAGATCAAAGTAAAAAGTGGAAATCACTTCGTAAGAACGTTTTTCTGTAAGGGACCGGTCATTATTTATGGCGGGGGGTGGCACCGAAGAGAAAAGGGTTGGGTAAACAAAATTTTGAGTAAGTAAAAGGTTGGGTAAATGAAAAACAAAACAACTCAAGGGTTGGGTAACAAAAATTTATTGTCATTTCCAAAGCATGACCCACTGAAATATTGGAGACAGAAAAGCAATGTCAACAGTCATTTGTCAATACAATATGTGAATCAATCAGAGTCACTATCTTCACCATAGTTCGACAAAACAAATTGTGTTTCCAAAGAAAGTACATGTGTAGACAACATGAAACTTTAGACTGCAGAAAATTTCACAAGCCATTATCAAACTCATGTCACTGAAGTGATACAGGACATGTATGACAACTGAATGGCATAGACGGATTTTCTGGGTGGTGCAGGGGGGTGCTACCCCTCCAATATTAGCTATAACCCCCCAACAAAATGTTCACCCCTCCAAAAAAATGTTCAACCCTCCCCCCAATATTCGGCATAATAAATAAATAATTAAACAGTCCACTCCAACGTGAGTGTTGATGATACAAAATAAACGTAGGAGTACATTGGAACAGAAAAAGGCAGTGCAACACTCTGAAACTAATCGCTCCTCGCTTGCATTCACTGGTTTATTGGAGCAATTGTAAAGTTTTGAAACTCTATTATCTTCCCTGAATAGAGTTTGCAGTGCCTAATTGTCATGCGAATAGCTTGCACGCAAGGAATGTTTGGAATTTTTACGAACACTATTTTTAGTTTTTAATTCTTTTAGGAAATAGACTTGCCTAGATTTAATCTTTACACCCCAAATATTATTTACATCGGAGTTGCATCATAAATTGTACTCGGATTCAAACAACACAATGTCGATGACTTTATAAAAGTAAAAGCATATTGTGTATTAGCCTATTGGGTTTACCTTTTATAGGTTCATTTAACTTTAAGTCTTTAACTCTCTCAAGTCTTAACAGACAATCGGACATGCCAAATCCATTGATATGACAAATTGACAACTTCAAAAAACTTTTTTTCGAAGCTAGAAATCATGATTTTCAAATATTTTCCAGGGATACTTTGTTTTCTGCTCTCTAGACTCCCCCTCGCGGCTCTAGTGCTCCACCCCTAGAATATAGACCTTACTGGGGTTTGGTGACACTTTGTGTTGCTTCAGTCACCTGCTCACGGCTCACCCCCCTAAAATTTCTGGCACCACCCCAGTAATAAATATGAAAATCCGTCTATGCTGAATGGTATCCTTTTGTTAAGTTTTTGGCCAGGGGTGGGTAGTTATTTTTTAATTGATATTTGAGGTTGGGTAATCAAATTGTTGTCTTTTTAATGGTTGGGTCAGCAAAATTTTTGACACGGAAAACATTTCTCTTCGGTGCCACCCCCCGCCATAAATAATGACCGGTCCCTAAACTTGAAACAGTGATAGCCATTCATCTTTGTGTCAAGTATCCTTTTAATGCAATGTTTTGAAAGAAACTTTGTAGTTATTGTAATGAAGGGCAAAATTGGATGAGTTGTACAGTCATAAGAGATATTGCATATTTGCATTGTTAAATTGAGCCGAGTATTTTGAAGTATAATTCATTAATATGTACACTACATGCATACGTTACGTCATTGACTTTGGCCCGTTCTAAGCCCTAACTTTCCATCCAGGTCGTGAGCTAGACAGCTGCACCGCCCCTAAATGTTTTTTCACCTCCCCCACAATGTCCACCAAAATCCGGCCTTGGCTCACAGGAGTTAGGTTATTAATTATGCTATTTGGGTTGGTGTTTTAGTTTGAATTACAGAATTTTAAATTATTTTTCTTTCATTCCTCAAACTCTGACTCTTTTCCAACCTAAAATTTGCATGAATTGAGATTGTGCTGCTCAAGATTTAAAGCATTTAAGTTGTAATTTTTGCTTCTTTTTAGGAATTCCAGAAAATATACCAACAATTCTTTCCATTTGGTAACCCAACGCATTTTTCCCAGTTTGTTTTTAAAGTTTTTGATAGAGATGCGGTAGGTTTTGAAGTTAAATCATCAAGTATTCGTTAGTAGTTAAATGTCCTATTTTTTCCTCTATGTGATCTTTAATTTGTATTAGGTAATTAGGCTACAGTACATTTAACAGTTATTCTACGAACTCGAGTCGAATATGAGCCGATAGCCGATGAGGCGCGTAGCGCCGAATCGGCTATCGCTCATATTCGACGAGAGTGAGTGGAATAACTGTTTTATTATATACACAAGGTCTGAATTCACAGACTTTGCTTTTCGAATACTTTTCAATATTTTTCTATTTTGTTTATGTTTTTATCTTCGCTCTTTCGGCCGATTATTTTTTCAAAAATATATATTTTCAACCATTTTGAATATTAAAAATTTATTTGCTAACCTGAAAACAATTTGTGGGAGTTTTTTCATTGTGTTTTTAATCCTGTGAAGGCAATAAAAAGCGACAACTTGCCGTTTTCTCGTTTGCAAAACATCGTAAATTCAGTTTGGCCGCCATTTTGTTTTTCTCTACTAGCAGGATATGAGCTAATATCCTGCATGCTAGTAGAGAACCAATCAGATTGCAGAATACCTCATATCCAGACCTTGTGTATATAATAATTGAGCATAGCCTATCGAAGGGAAGATGGCTGTGAAACTCATTAGAATAACAATATAACTCATTATCTATGTTGGTCAACGTTTATTCATAAATTTGGTCCTTCACCGTCACGTGTGTATTGTATTCTTGCCCAACTAACCAATAGCAATGTTTTAGGAAAGTCACCTATCCGTGACTCGAACAATAGGGAAACTGGAGATTGCTATTGGTGGATTTGGTAAAAATGCAATACACACGTGATGGTGAAACGACCAGATTTATGAATAAAAGTTGACCAACATAGATAATGAGTTATATTGTTATTCTAGTGAGTTTCACAGCCATATTCCCTTCGATAGGCTATGATTTGAGCGACATGTTGATAAAACGTGACTCATCAGTGTTTCTTGTTTTCTAGGATGGTTCAATCAGCTTTGCTGAGTTTATTACAGCGTTATCAATCACGTCTAGAGGAAGTTTAGATGAAAAATTGGAATGTAAGAAATATTTTAATATGGTACATATGCATAGGATGTATTAATTCTGTCACCGTTTTTGATGACAGAATAACATTTTTGGCGTTGATTGAACTCAAATTTACAGTGTATGGGTTTATAATTTAGCACTAAATTAAATTGGACCATTGTGATACGAACATTTCAGGGGCATTTTCACTATATGACTTGGACAGAGATGGTTTTATTACCAGGCCGGAAATGTTGAAAATAGTCGAAGCCATTTACTGTATGGTGGTAGGTATCCTGTTTTTTTATACCAAATGAATTATTTTTTTATCCCATATAGCAGGAACAGTTCCTCAGTTAAGAGTTACCAAGTCCTTTTTTGTGTTTCTCAGGGAAATTTGGCGAACTTACCACAGGATGAAGATACGCCAGAAAAGAGAGTTGAAAAAATATTCAAACAAATGGACAAAGTAAGTATTATTTGTAAATGATTTGTCCTTAAGCAAAACACCACACTTATCATAGGCGTACGAGACAGGGGGAGGGGGGCAACTGCCCCCCCCCCCCAAAAAAAAAAAAAAAAAAAAAAAAATTGTAAATTTGCAAAGCTTTGGTTGGTATTAAAGCTCGGATCTTCATCAGTGCAAGAACAAGAATGACCAAAAAACAAGGAAAATATTTTTTAATTAAAAATAATTTGTATCTACAGCTCGGCTGCCCCGTATAGTTGTAGACAAACCAGTATATGTACAAGCTTTTAGTAATCTTATTCAGAAATAGCTGTAAAAAATACCTCTAGATATTGTTAGACAAAGTGTTCGGTGGCTTTCTTGTGTTTACCCCAGCTTCGTTTGGCAAAAAAATGCTCGTCCATAATCGAAACAAAACGGACAGACATTTTGTTTTAGCCCGGAGCGAATATTGGAGCTGAACAACCAATCAAATTGCTCGAAAAGCTTTATCCACCTCCGGAGTATATGCTAATAAGTAATATCCATGTTGCTTCATTTAGAATAAAGACGGTAAACTAACGATGGAAGAATTTCGAGAAGGCTCGAAATGTGATCCATGGATCGTACAAGCACTAGCAATTGATCTGCCTCAGGATATCGACCAACCAGTCACGGATGGCTAATAACAAACGGTAGGTGAGATTTACCCTCATATATAAGCAAGACCTTGATGTGTTACAGCTCTCCTAGGGTTCTTGAAAATCTTGAAAGGCCGTTGAATTTTAAAGAAATCGAGGGTATTCCTTAAAATTCTAGGATTTTCTTTTCAACCGTGATAATATTTAGTTCGGATACGTCTTTGAAAATCAGGTTTTTATTGTTAGTTCTTTCAAAAAGTAAAATTCATTTCATGGATTTTTTACGAATATACAATCATGTATGTTAAGTAATATGCATGCATGTCCTTAACTTTACTAGAAAAATCCTTGAAAGTCCAGGAAAAGGCATTAATTTCATCTTCACTGTAGCGAAAGAACCCTGTATTAACTATTAATTGATCGCCGATCTTAATCTTTTTATCTGAAGTTTGCAAAGAGCATGGAGCAATTTTTCGTACCCAGTTTATGGCGTTAGTTTTGACTATAGTAGCTATAACTCGTGTTTCTCAAAGTTGATATATTATTCACCGAATGTTTGTGCAATGCTCATGCATGCAGCAGCATTTATAAAAAAAATAGAAAAAAATCCCGACCTACGCTACTTCAGTTTTTGCAACAAGAGATAGGAACCCAGCCCAGGTATTTTATTTTTGCTTAAAAACAAACTCACTCCTAGACACTTTTGTATGATTTTCATAACTGATAATTTCCATTCTTATTTAAAGGTCCCGGCAAGAATTATTCTATTTATTCAAATAAGCCTATTTATGTAAAGTAATATTTATATGACCATTGCAAAATTGGACTATGGACTGACCACGAAAATATCATGGATTCTGTTTCCATCTTGTACTTGAAATCTGGGGGGAAAGAAATTTGGGTCTTAGTTCTGCAAGAGAAAGCAGATCATGGTACAGAATTTCTATGGTGATAATGGCTGAAAATTACTTCGAAAGAACCCGTCGTCACAAACGCCAGGTCGTCATCACAAAAAGCAAGTTTGCAGTTTCAAAACTACGTAATCTTTACGGCGCACAGCAAGACACCTGTTAAAACGTATTGTGTGGAATATTGTATTTGCCCAGCTTGTTCCCAGGCTGTTAATAACTTGTTACAAGTTTATTTAATTAAACAGGTCGATGTCAAGTTGAGCTAACACCACATGCGTCTAGATTGTTGAGAATATATAAATGGCTTGTTGCCAGCAACAAGACATAATAGTGTCCACAAACCAATAATCCATGCTGGAGTAGCTTGGGTCTCTAAAAGCTGCTGCAGGGGCCCAATTTGTTAGCTTGCTTGGGCCCCACTGATCTAAAAATTAAGCCTTGAAATAGTTTGTTGGCATTGTTTCTGTTTGCTACCATATTGTCCATATTGTCCAACAAGTCGATATCATGTCGACTGTTTGCTCAACGTCTTGTGAAGTTAATAGTGACAATCTTGCAGCATCTTGAAAAACAACATATTCCTGGGCACTTTGTTGTAAGATAAGTAACGTATGATTTTTTACAATAATTTTCAAATGTATTGGGACAGATGCTCCCTCCCCGCCCCCTTTTCAATGTTGGGTCTCAGTCGGCATCTTACTTTGGTGTGCTATAGACTTGGGCCTGTATTTTAAAAGCTCACTCACACTCAATGAGCGGAGGTTCAATCTGAGATTCCCTTGAGTGTCAATGCTGTTTCTGAATAGCTGGAGGGTTAGTGCCGTACCGTACTATGTGACTACTCACCCTCCTGCTATTCAAAAACAGCATTGACACTCAAGGGAAGCTCAGATTGAACCTCCACTCATTGAGTGTGAGTGAGCTTTTAGAATACTGGCGATAGTGTCAGCTGGATTGGGTAAACAACATTGAATGGAGTGGGGGATACAAATGTTTATAATAATTTGCACACATCCATTGATGATTTAAAACCGCAAGTGTCCCAAGAATATTTGAAAATTATTGTAATTCTTATGATTATATTTTACTGCAGATCATATGCCAACTTTCTATTTAATTTGGGAATGTTTCTGTAGCCATGCGACCAGGCTTTGTGCGCCAATAGGGAGTTTACGAATGTAAGACGGTGACGTCAGGACGACTATCAATACAATGACTTTAATCCTATAGGCACAAAAGAAATGAATAATTAAAAGTATAGCAGGGTTTCTTGACGTCGTCCAAGCTCTGTTCACAACGGCAAAATGCATATTTTCACGTCTTGTATAGTACGCCAGCATTTCAAGTCGTGACAGTTTTTCCAGCAGAGTTGATCAACATTGCTCTGAAGGTTAAAGCTCTGTTTTATTCGTTAGAAGCTATTTTAAATTCATACGAAAGTACATACAGGACAAGGCTTCCATACAATAATTTATTTCAAACAGTTTATTTAGCCGTCGTCCTGACGTCGCGCGGTCTTAATACATTCGTAAACTCCCTATTTTTGAGTGGCGCAGCAATAGGGGACGGCAACAAGCGAAAATATAATTTGTACTTATAACCGTTGCTTCATGCATTTGTTTCCCATGTGCTGTTTACAAAATAATAATTTGGACTCACTATTTATTTTGCAATTTCATGCAAGATGGAGGGGAGATTACTACTGCATAAAAAGCATTTTTTCGAGTGCTCACATATTTCGCTGGCCTCAGAGTGACAAAACGTAACAAAGCAACGGTTTTACTGACGCTGACCCTATTCCAAACACCAACTCTTACCCTAACCTAACCCTACTCCAAGTTTGTTTCTAAAACAATCTTGAAGAAAATTTTTTTGACGAAATGTCTTGTGAGGTCAGTGAAATAACTTCCAACAAGAGGTCCGCCATCTTGAATCAGGCCTGGTCACAAGGCAAGTGAGCCCAGAGTAGTAAATTGCATGCGGTTTGCCACTAAAAAATGGCCGACAAGGCCTGGTCGCGTGGCGAACGTCAATACATTTATTAAAATGGATGAATTTCGTTGCTTTTTAACGTAGTATTTTTAACCTTATTTAAATATTTAACATTTTAACGTAGAACGAAATGTTTTATTACTAAGTAGCACTTACTGTAGCAACAAATACGTTTTAGCTGTAGTGTATAGGTGTATAGTATATTATAGTATATTAAAATAGGAGATGTTACGATATTCTAAAGTTAATTAACATACTATCTAATTCTCATTTACAAAATAAAATGTAATAAGCTTTTATTGATCGCTGTCCAAATTTAAACCAGGGAATGTATATCTGCTTTTGCCAGCAATAAAGCAATCATTTGCCCAATTTCTTTTAATTTTGCCCCACTTGTCAAAAAAAATTTTCCACCCTAAACTACGTACGAATTCTTGTCTACGGGGATTTTCGAAGGGCTTAAAATTTTTGATATCATTACATATTTCTTGCATTTTCAGCTATTGTCAGTCTAACATATACATGCATGCATGCATGCAGTATCTATCAGAACAGAAATAAACACTAGTGAAATTGTCACCCTAATAGACCTTATAATGACGTCAAACGCGGAAAAAAAACACTTAATGCGATGTCGCAAATGTGTTTTTATGAAATTTATTTACATCGCATATAAAATGATAAATGGCCTGCCATCCATAGCCTGCGAGTAAGGCGTTCCAGCCCGAACCCAAAGGTTGGCAGTGCCATCACTGATCTAAAAATGGCGGACAGTTCAAGATGGCGGACAAATCGCCGATTTTAGTAGTACAGCCAGGATGTTCCGAAAAAGTGCAACAGCTATGTTGCAAATTTATTAGTGGGAATCGAAAATTCGATCTAAGAGATTAATTGTGACACTAAGATTATTAAAATTGGTTGGCTGTTTAATTTAAAAGAGGGCCATCAAACAGTATCTTGCTTTTAAATTTATCTCCCCCCCCCCATCTTTTTCTGCACAACTTACGTTTCAAATTTGCTTAACTTTAATTCTTCTGGGGGGGGGGGGCAACTGAAAGCAATATATCAACGAACACATAGGTGAATCAATCGACCTTTTTTTTACAAATTTCCAGCAATATTTGAAGTAGAGCCTTACTCATTAGCCAAAATGCAAAACAAAAATTAACAGTGAAATTGCCAGCCTCGCGTAGACCTTTCTTATAAGACGTGAAACTCGGAATTAATGCGATGTCGCACATGTGTTTTTATGAAATTTGTTTACATCGCATAAATTGGCCTGCCATCCATCTGCGAGTAAGGCGTTCCATCCCGAACCCAAAGGTTGGCAGTGGCATCACTGATCTAAAAATGGCGGACAATTCAAGACGGCGGACAAATCACCGATATTAATAGTAGTACAGCCAGGGTGTTCGGAAAAAATGCAACAGCTATGTTGCAGATTTATAGTGGGAATCGAAAATTCGATCTAAGAGACTAAAGGGCTGATTACATGGACCGGGCCAGCCCGGTTAACCGGGCTGAAAAATGTCACGAAAATCTTCCTTGGGCTGCAAAATGAGTTTTAAATCGGGTTTAGGATGATTTTGCATCTATAATAAACCAATTATTTATCGCAAATTTATTTTACGCGAGTTTCAAAACCACAGTAAGGTCCTAAACAAACGAGTCAGTTCGGTTAACCGGGCCAGCTCGGCATCGTGTAATCAGCACCTAAGAGATTGCGTTTGATCCGTTGTGGCAGACCTGCCAACTCTCCCGACTTAACCGGAAGTCTCCCGGTATAGACCTGTGATCTCCCGGCAGTGAAAAACTGATTTCTCGCGGTATTGGCAACTGGCAATTATCTTGATTTCTTGTCGTTTCTACGCGCGGATGCATAGGAGACAAGTAAAACTGTAAAAGGGACAAATCAGTTTAGATTCTATAACTTTCGGAAAGTCAAAATTGAAGTATTTATTTGCAGTATAAATAGTAGTAATTGAAGTATTTATAAAACACGTCTTCATGTCGTATTTTCAGTCCGAGATAGTGCCCAATTTAACATTAGTCAAGGGGCTTCTTGTGCTGAGAGCTAGTGTAGCTAGGAGTTTGAACGAGACACTAATCTGACTGCTCTACTTTAATGGGTTTTCTCCCTCTAAACAGCCAATTTTCCCGCCAAATTAAGTGTTTAAATAAGAATTATCCTTATATGACTTATATATCAGTTTCTGAGATTGGCAGGTCTGTTATGGCTGTTTAAAGAGGGGTTATCAAACCTATTATTAGTGTTATCATTAAACTAAGCATGATTTCAATTTATGCTCAAATGGAGTCCATTGAATCGGATGTACCAGACCAGTAATATTATAAAAAAAGCCATAACGTTGGTATGCTAGACCAATTTCAAATAATCTTAACCACTAATAATTAGCTCGGTTTGAAAATCTTCGTAAAATTTGAGAGTTAGTTAGCCGGTTCCTTTTTTGTCGGGCCGGCCGATACCGTGACTGATATAGAGTAACATATCTCTTCGGCATCGGTGGGAATGCGACCGCTAATTGTGACCGTTTCTGAATCGTTTCCACTTTTCACGCGAACGCTAAAGTTGCGAATTGGATACTGACTATAACGTTAATCAAATTTGTCTATTTCGCAAATGCTTCTTTTTTTGTCTATTCAAGGCCTTTCGAATTCATGCTCATATTAACGAGCTTCGTTTATAGCTAATTTGTTATCAATTTCAGACTCGACTAGTTATGCCCGCAGCGTTCTCGCTGCTAGCTGTGGTTTTAATTAATATAGAACAACAAAAATAGGTTAAACTGTCATTACTCCATTAGTAACACATCTTGCGGTTCATCTCGCGTCCATGTCTCCCGCCCAGGATTCATGAATGACCTTTGAGTTTCATACGACTCTTATTCTGACTGGTTAATTCAGTACCAGCATATAAGATATGTGCATGGGTATGGAGCTCTTTCTTGTCTGTCCATAATATACGCCCCCATATCTTAAACAATGAATAATTAAACATGATATTTACGAATTTGAGAGCTGTTTTGAGAGTCGTGTATTCGCCGAATAGGCTCCTTGCTGTGGTCGATGCTTGTCGTGTATAACATGCTACGGCAGAATTTCGCCAATTTTCCCCATCAAAATGGGCAAAAAACCCAGTAAATTAAAGCCCGAAGTTATCCAAGAGCTGGTTAATAAAACATATTGTGAGTATATAACTACAGCTTGCCTAAAAATACTCTTGTATGTTGGCGTATAATTAATAACGTGTCAGCCATTTATTATTTAGTAGAGAAATGCAATAAACCTACTTTATATAACTCCATTTTGCTGTTTTAGTTACCGAAAAAGAGCTACAGCGTTGGTGAGTATCGCATGAATCGATTAGGCTAAAATTTCCAGTATTTCTGCATGCAAATCTCGGCTAAATTCGGCTGATAAATAGCGGATAAGCAAGATTAAGCAGAGCGAATACAACCTGTAACAGCTTGTTGCCAAGCGCAATATAATTCACGGCTTGAAGTGGCAGGCAAATCCAATTGAATAAATTTGTTTTGGATAGCTATACTCCTATACTATAGTAATATTCCTGCAATGTAAAGCAATATTAAGGGGGTGTATATCAAATTTCCGCAATTCGACAATATGTTCTATTGTTTAGCTTTTGGCTAAATGAATTAGTTTGGTCAAACAGAATATAATGTGTACGTTATTGACATATTGTCTAACAGTAAATTGACGTGCTTACTAACTATTATACAGCACGAATTCCGGTCCATTTGTTAGCACGGAGACAGTTATAGCTGTCCTCGAATTCGACAGCCGCTTCCCTATTCCAGAGTTCACACGGCAACTGAATCGTGCAAATTTGTGAACCGGATCTGTGTATGATTACTGTGACTATAGCCTGTCAAAATATTGGGCTTCCCTTGGAAAAATTCTGACCAGTACAAACATATGCGGCATTATTTTTTATTTTTTGTAATGGCAATTTTATATCTTTGTATGTTTTAAATGTTCTAGATTCGTTCGTGGTTAAGTAGAGTCGTTATGTGCCAAATGGTTATTTAATGAATCACCAAAGCACGTTAGAATAGCCGAATTCATATTACGGGGACGGGAAACCGAGTCGTCTTAGACGGAAAACTCGTCTGTCAAAACCCGTCTGAATATGAATTTAGGGACGGATAAATTCGAATTTAAGACGAGTTTTCCGTCCAGATGGGGTTCCCGAAGTTAGACGGGAAAGTTCGGACGGGAAACTTGTCTGCCCCCGGATTCGGGATTCATATTAAACGAGTTTCCCGTCTCTAATATGAATTCGGCTATTAGCCCCCAAAATGCTGAATGAATAGCACTTTATGAATAACACTAGAATTTAACATTTTCCCCGGGGGAGCGTATCCCCGGCCCCCCTAAACGTTCATTGTGCTATATATTAGGCATGGCTACCGTGGGAAATACATTTTCACATAATAAACAAAGTAACAAACTTTATTCGAACTAGTGCAGGGGCGGCCCTCCTGGGATTTTTCCGCCCCCATTGACTAGACTGAATCTTGCATGGCCACTCAGTATATAGACAGATTCATTCCTTTCCTTCCGAAATTAGTTTTAGAAAGTATAAATATATCGGTCATCTGATTTACTCGAGAATCTAAGTTGGAAACCTGTCGAACTGAAAAACGAAACTACCTTAGGCCACATAAAAATAAATTCCTTGATTCTCATCACCGCCCGACTGTATTTTAAGAGCCGCGTGAAATTTTTTTATATTTTGTTATACAATATAAATGTACCGCCCGACAAAATATTTCAAGACAGTTAAGTTTTTTATATTTAAAATTGGGTTTTTATTGCCATTTTAAACGGCCAATTTCAAACAAATAGAACATTGAAAGAAATTTCATTGCATTTTAACGGAACTTCGTATGTTTATTTCGGTTTGTGGTACTTTACTTTGGAAATCACAGAAATATTAAATGTTAGGAATTATTTTTTTATTTATTGATGATAAATTATATAAATATAAAATATAAACCTCCCGGCTCTTCGACATTTTCAAAGTGTAGTGATGAGAATCAAGGAATTTATTTTATGTGGCCTTAACTCTATTTTCATCCATCCGACCACACCGCACCCAATCTTAAAGAAGCATTTCAATCTAATAATGAAGGACATAATAGTGATAATACATACAATCTCAGAAATATGGAAACTGATTTAGCACCACCTATATATGCCGATTCGGCAAGAGGTGCTTCGGTTATAACGGTGCCTTGCATTGGAATAATCTTCCCCATGAGGCAAAAATTGCTGGATCGGCTTAAGCTCTTTCAAATCGATATTAAAACAAAGAATGAGTTGAAACTTGCTCGTGTATGATCGTGCATTAATTTTTTAAATCATCGTATTTTCTTGTTCCCTTTCCTGCAATCTGGTCTTATTTTATATTTTTTCATATTTTTATTTATTTTTTGTAAATAGTTAATTCTATATTTCACGCCCCTCATGGAAATCAGCCTTGAGGCCAGCGTGGTTAAATAAACGAGTTTGCACTATATGTGTGTATTGATGTATATTCTCTTTGAGAAATTAAATCTTAAAAATACCAGAGTTTGTGCTAGATTTAGCAAACAAGCCCGACTAGTACTGTATAGTAGCCTCGTTTTTGGTACATTTTGCAAATTTATTGTTTTTAAATAATTTTAAAATTTTTACACCGTGCCTTGAATCTTGAATAGCCGTCTCTGACTACTATTGTCTAGTATTGAACAGGAGACTCTGTTGAACAATTAGCCTTTCTCGCGCCGCCATTTTTTGGGGTACTGCCTTTTCCAAATCTGAGATTGTATACGCAGTGACTAAGGGATTTGTATAACTCAATTGTGAGTATAATAATTATAAGTTAATTTACAGTTAAATATTTGAAAAAATGTTTTCATATCGCTAAAAGACTTTTCACGTCTTTTTTAAAAAAGTACCCCAAAAATGGCGAATTTGGCCTTGAGATTAGGCTAGTTGGTTATTATACCTCGATAGGAGGACATAAAATATAAAATAATGCAAACGACAGGTGGTATAGCTAGTTTTGGAATCGCTCAACCGTACCTCTCCACAAAATGCATTCAGGGGAAATTTTTTTATAAACCAAGGAAGAATCATCGATCACGTTTTACTCCTACTCGCAAGAGAATTGCTGCCTCGGAGTCGTTGTATAAACCAATGTAGCCCCTAGAGAGTACGTGGCATCCTGACCCATCCTATACGAGTATACGTTTATTTAATATAGATGCAAAAATGTGCAGATTTTAAGTAACTGTAATTTTCCTATATTCTATAATTCTATCACTAAGGATGCATGTAAACAACGTTATAGACACATTTTTCTACTGCCATATTGGGGTTTAATTCTTTGGTGAAGAAGCTTTCTATCAACATTTTTATTTCATCCAACAGGCACAAAGGTTTCCTAAAGGACTGTCCTAATGGTAATTTGAACCAAGAGGTACATTTTGGGCGATGTTTAAATGTTGTGCTTATCACATGCCGAACCAAAATCGTTGCAGATTTTTCATATCTTGCTTGATTCTTGAAATATTTTGATTGAAAGCAATGAAATGTCCGCCATCTTGGATTATTGAAGAAATATACAGCATATTACGTCACAAGTAGCGTCACGCAAGATTTGTCTGTTTGAAAGCCAATGATCTATATGAACCCGAAACTCGTCGTTGGTTGCTATTTCAAATTTGGAATTGAATTAAGCAACTTTTGATTGTTACTCCCCAACTCCTGATGTCATCAAAATGAAAGTTAACGAGGTTAAAGAATTAATCCAAGATGGCGGATAGCTGACTCATTGCTTTCAGTCAAAGTATTTCAAGAGTAAATCTTGATATGAAAAGGCTGTAAACAAGATTTTATAGATAATTAACGTTCTTTCAAATGAGATAATAAAAAATTTGTTGCCAGGCCATTGTGGTCCCAGTTACTTTAAACAGTCATAATATTGGTTTTACTAGAGCAATTTTCATATAGTGTCAATATTTTCCTCTTAGATTGTATTTGCGATGGGTAGAACAAAATTAAATTATTAATAGCTCTCAAATTAATCTATTTTTCCAAGAAAAAGAATTAGCATTATTTTCTCACTCTGCATGGTAACAACTGCAGGATGACTAGCATCTTCTGCAAGGGTCATCCTATTATAAGGCCTCCCATGCATTAGAATGGCTGGCAGTCCTAAAATTGAGTTTTTGTGCTTTATATAAGAATTAGTGTAGATATAAAATAAGAATTCATATACAAGGATTTGGCAAAAACAAAAACAAATTTCACTCTATAAAAATGCAGGAAATGACCATTCTTGCCGTATTCTATAAAATTGAAAGTTTTCCTAGAAATTATGCTTCCTGATCCCCATAGCTATTCATGCAGGCATGCAATACGTCGCGAGCTTCTTGCAGCTTCGTACAATGGATGATTCCTGACCAGCTGTAGATTAAATTTGATCAAAGCAAGAGGAACAAAATCCATCACCACAGCTAGAAAGAGCATGTTAAAATTAGTAAAATTGCAAAGTTTGGTTGCAAAATGTTGTAAAATGAGGAAAATATAGCCCTACGTACAAAATTTGCAAATTTTGTATTAAAATTTGTATTACGCACGGGAAAATGCGCCACATTTAGGTCGATAGTGGTGCATTTTCCCTAGCGTATACGGCAATAGACAATTCCCATTATAGACTAATTTTAAAACTTGGCAAGGAGACTCAAATAAATCACCACAGCTAGAAAGAGCATACTAAAATGAGTAAAATTGCAAAGTTTGGTTGCGAAATGTTGTAAAATGTGGAAAATATAGCCTTGCAAATTAAGTTCGCAAATTTTGTATACTTTTGTATTGCGTGCGGAAATTCCTACCACATTCCTACCACATTTAGGCCGAAAATGGCCGCACGCAATACAAAAGTATACAAAATTTGCGAACTTTGCAAGGCTATATTTCCCGCATTTTATAACATTTCGCAACCAAACTTTGCAATTTTACTCATTTTAGTATGCTCTTTCCAGCTGTGGTGATTTATTTGCATCTCCTTGCCTAGTTTTAAAATTAGTCTATAATGGGAATTGTCTATTAATACCAAAATTTGCAAATTTCGCAGGGCTATATTTTCCGCATTTTACAACATTTCGCAACCATAAACTTTGCAATTTTACTAATTTAGTAATTTTAACATGCTCTTTCTAGCTGTGGTGATGGATTTTGTTCTTCTTGCCTAGATCAAAATTTAGTCAAAAGCTGGAATTGCCTATATTGTCTCACTGTCTATCCTCCTTGTTGAAATGGGCAGTTTGGATCAGACGCCTGATCTGCTGCATATATACATGATAATGCTTGGTGATTAGTAAAAGCCCGCTTATAAAACTACATTGTCATGCATTAATTTATTGAACATGGAGCACTGTATCCTCAATGCCTCCTGATCATCATTTATTAACGATATTTACAAAACATTAAATACAACTGTGTTTTCAAACAATTGTCACTGGGATATTTTGACTAGAACATTCTAGTATTAATTCTATAAATGTACAATTTTATTTTTAACAGGAATTTGCAGGCATATATAAACAGTTCTTCCCGTACGGCGATCCTTCGGAATTTGCCGCATTCGTTTTCAATGTTTTCGACGAGAACAAGGTATTATGATTTTTCACAATAAGCAATTAGTCCTAGTGCATGCATGTGTCAGTGATTTTTACAACGGGTGACTAAGAGGCGTTATGGGTGTTTTGAAATTAGCCTAGACCGCAGCGTTCCAGAGGTTTCCAGAGTTTCAGCCATAATGGGTGATTAGACTAAGGCAAGCAGAACGAAATCCAACACCACAGCTAGAAAGAGCGTCTTATAGAATGAGTAAAACTGCGATGATTGCATGTTGCAGAATGTTGTAAAATGAAGAGAAAATAGCCCTGTGAAGTTCGCAAATTTTGCCGTACTACATTTGTATTATACGCGCGGTAAAAATAACCACTTTCGACTCAAAAATGGTTATTTTCCCCGTGCGTAAAGCAAATAGGCTACATACAAAATTTACCGGAACTTCACATTACTACATTTTCCCCAGTTTACAACAATTCGCAACCAAACTTTGCAATTTTACTCATCTTAAGATGCTCTTGCCAGCTATGGTAATGGGTCTCGTTCTTCTTGTTTATAGATCAAAATTTCGTCAAAAGCTGGAATTAGCCATTAAAGTCCGTTTTCCATTAACGGAATTGGAGGAGAGCTATAGGACCGGTGTGTGCCTCCCCTGAGATTTTTTCATGCACCCTTGAGAAAGGTTAAGTAATAGATCAACGTGCATGAACATTTTCAAAGTGAATTTTTTTGTGTTGCGTGGGACTACACTTTATATATACTGTATGAACGCGGTTTTTCTGTAAAATTGGAAAACTATTCATTGCTGCGTCATGTACTAGCTACCCTGTTAATTTAACGGAATGCTTCAAAAGAAACTTTGTTTTATGAAGGGCAAATTGGATGAGTCGAACGGTCATAATTCATGAATACACTGATACATATTGTACAGTACAGTTCATCCAAATTCGTCTGCTTCATTCTTTAGAAACTTCATATATATTACATGCCCATTTTTCATGCAAGCGATTTCAAACGATTACATTTTATAGTTATATAAGAACGCATGCACATTACAACCCGACTATCAAACAATTATTGAGTTACTACGCAACAAATGTGTCAGCTTCGTTCTTCAGAAAATTCATACATTACATGCATGCCCCACTTTCCCATTTATCAAGCGATTCCAACAATATGAGCAATTACATTTTATTATATAATAATGCATATTGCCACCCAACTGGCTTATATCTCGGTTTTGGAAAACTTTACTAACATTCCGGAATTCTTTGAAGAATTTGATGCATGGCACAAGGATGATGTGCAAATGTGTCTGCTTCGTTCTTCGGAAAATTCAATTATCTAGTACATTACATAAAGCGATTCAAACAATATGAGCAATTACATATTATTTTTTTTATATAAGAATACACATTGGCTTTGCAACCCAACTTTTAAAGTTAAGTTACTATGCAACAAATGTGTCTGCTTCGTTCTTCAGAAAATTCACATATTATATACATGCCCACTTTCTCATTTATCACTAAGCGATTCAAACAATATCAAACAATTACATTGTATTATATAAGAACGCAGATTGTAACTCGACTATCAAAGAAATATAAGTTACTACGCAACAAACATGTCTGCCTTGTTCTTCAAAAAATTCATATATTACCGACATGCCCACATTCACATTTATCAAGCGCTTCAAACAATCAAATTGACGTACAGTGGTACAGTGATAGATATGTCAAGATTTCTGTGCCAATAATATGATCGCTCAACAATCGAAACATAGATGTTTTAACATGCAAGTGCGCGCACATTTTTAATATAAAACTAGATTAGACGCGAATCTCACATGGCAAAGTATGAACTACTATGGCTTTATTACGATCCCTGGTATATCCCAGGCAATTATTCTTCAAATATATAGTCTTAAAGATTTCCACCGAACACAACTATGCGTATTAAGCGTGATGGGGACAATCATGGTTTTAATTTTCAGTTCATCGAACCATGTACTATCTTGCGCCACCACGTGCACGTTTACGGACCGTGAAACCAGGTTCACGATCGGTAAACTAAATTCACCATCCGTCACCTTCTGTGAGGTACATGCACGATCCCATTCCGTGCAATCCGATATGTGTCGTAACGTGGTAAAAGACTGCATGCATGGAGCTTACTGGGAGGGATGTATTTAGGTCTGGTGATTAACCAATCACGCAAGGCATGTTTTAATACCATGGACTGGTGGGGCATTTGCCCCACTGGGCCCCTTCCTCTGCCCCACCACTGAAGAAAAAAAAATGGCCTATTGTCCCAAAGCCAGGGCCCTAGGACCTGTATTGAGTAAATGAGTTTAAGATTGAAAAGAAGTTTAAAATGCAAAATTTGTTGGTGAGCATACTTAGACTTATGTTGTATTTGAATGCTTAGCATGCAATTTATTACAAATTTCACTATTGAGACTTTGTTTTGGAGACGCTGAGATTTTGTAAAAAATGTGTTCTCAGAATGCAGAAAATGCTATTTCAGAGATCCAAATTTTAAAAAATTATTGGGGCGGGGCATGCCCCTAGATCCCCCTAGCTAACTCGTTCCTGCGGTACTTAGGTTCACATCTTCGGCAATCGCATATACTATATCCTGGGAGGAGGGCAAGGAAAATGGGCCCTTTGGCTGTTTTGCCCCACCACTGAAGAATCCTTAAAAAATGCATTGCAATCACGTCGGGACGTATACGTATTCCAACTTTCGTTACACCAATGTGAATTGGGCCATCACTGTTGCTATAGTCTGTCGACAGTATAGAGTACAGTAACGCTGTATATCCAGAGGGGCGCCGGAGCCACGGGGGCAGCGGGGGTAACTGCCCCCATTGCCCAGACAGTGCGAGGGCAGCACGGGGGCAACAGGTTGCCCTTTTTGCCGGAACTGCACTTCGAAATTTGAGCGTTGTTTACAGGAATTGGAATTTAGAACTATTTGTAAGCAATGTTTAAGCAATCTTTGCTTAATTTTTAACCAGTTGCAGTAAAATTAACGAAATCGAGCAATATACGTCTGTTTACTGCTTTTATTTTGCATCATTAGCACGGTGCAATAAATAGAATTTTTCAAAATTAATGTCAAAGTTTGCCGACCCATAATAGCCACAGGTAATCGAGTATCCATCCATACAGTAAAGTTTTAACAAATATTGCCGCCCAGAAAAATGATGGCTGAGAAACAAGTGAGTTGAAATGGCTGCCCCCGCCGCTTCACATTGTTTCCGACGCCCCTGTATATCCAAAAACTGTTTTAGAGAACGCACGAAATGCAGTCTTATAGGGTGGCAAAATACAAACATTTTCTGGGGAAAATGAGATATTACATACGACACCACACTTTGCCTTTTGTAACCTCATAAACAACCATATGTCATTATTATTATTATTACTATTCCCTCACTTCCCATTGGGGCTTTTCATCAAGTAGTACGCTTACTTATGTTACTTACTTAGCCTAGACTATTTATCTTTACAACAATTATGATACTACTTTCCTATAACTGTTTTTATCCTAACCCACCCTGTCAACTTGCCCAGCGGGAGGAAAGCGGAGCGCCTGCAGGAAGAAACCCACGACTCTCGGCAGAGTCTTGACAGACTCTTTTCACATGAGTCCGTTGCGAGAACCGAACCCACGAACTCAGAGGTCAAAGGCATCTCTCCACACTCAGTATAGTGGGGTCCTTTTCTGTAGATGCCCCCCCCCAATGACAAATTCTTAAAAAAGGCCCTGAGATATTAGCAAAACTGAGCAACCAATCGGGTTGCGCAAAGAGCACTGTCCTCTTCCCAAGTCTATGCTAATACTGTTTATTCCATGTTATATATAGGATGGAAGTATTGAATTTGAAGAATTTATTAGAGCATTGTCAGTTACTTCGCGAGGGAGTCTTGATGAGAAATTACAGTGTATGTTTTGGAAATTATTCCTCTTTGTTTATAGACACAATCCATTATCGAAAAAAATATTGGAGGGGCTTAACCGTTAGCCTGCGAACCCAGACGTTATTTCCCACGCTCAGTCCTCGGCCGGAAGATTTAGCGTGAGAAGTGACGTCTGGCTTCGCAGAAAACTCTATAAATACTGGAACGATCACTCCAGCAAGCTGCTCCATTTACTGTTCGGAGTACTCCAGATTTTCGGAACACTAATGGAATATGGAACAGAAAACAATCACATGACTGTTCTGAACTGTTCTGACTACCCCGATTTTCGAGTAGGGGCAACCAGAACACGTGACACTGCCCATTTTCACGTGATTGGAAACGGAGGTGACTGATTTTGTGTATCCAATGCACACTGCATAGATTGTTAGTTTGAAGGGTTAACCGCTATATATATCGACATATATTTATTATATGCTTTTTGAACGCCAGGGTTGGGCAAAATCAACGAATAAAAACGTTAAAAACGCATACTTAGATATACAAATAACAGCAGATCATCATACGATTTATTATGCGAATAACTAAATGAATATATAGTAATGCATGGTTGCACGCATACCGTAAAGTCTCGAAAGTAAGCGCCCTTCGAAACTAAGCGCCTTTTTCAACACTTGCTAGAGAATCTGGAAAGTAAGCGCCCCCTCGAAAGTAAGCGCCCCCACCCCCGAAAAAAGTTTTTTAAAGTTGTAAAACATAGGGTATATATAAAGATAACAATTTATATAAAGATAACATTTCGAATAATGACATGATAAAACATGTAGAAACAGTAATTTTAAGGACCCAGTTTACACTATACCGCATTTGCAACGCCGTTGGAGCGACTTCTGCACGTGTTTTCTCCTATAACCATTTATATAGAACGTTTTTATTTCTGTTACGGTATATTATCATAATTCTCCGTGCTAAACTACGGCCGTAATGGCCGATGCTGAAAATAACAACTCGAAAGTAGGCCCCTTCGAAAGTAAGCGCCCCCTCAAAAGTAAGCGGCCCTTGATGCCACTAATTTCGAAAGTAAGCAGGGCGCTTACTTTCGAGACTTTACGGTATATAATAAACTAAACACTGTTCCAGAACGCCGTGTGCACTCCATTTTATGTCGTTCCAGAACAGTGTTCCAAATGTTCTAGAACAGTAAATGGAGCAGCCTCCAGGTAAATCCAGGGGAGGAAAAAATAGCGAGCACTGCTCGCAGGAAATGTTAAACAGCTGCAGGAAATTCGTTTGAATGAAGATTTGCTATTGAAAATTTGAAGGAAACCTTAACAGCCATGCCATGTCCCACTATGATGGGCGCAACAACATATGGTTGACAGACATTATTCCTTGAATTTAAAACCATGGTCAGTTAGAAACACTATATGTTTATAGTGCGCATGCAGATTTAGCACAAAAATACTCCGTTGGTCTGCAGGGAATGTTTGTCTCCAGGTTGTGCTTCCAGGAAGAAAATACTTTTTTCCTGCCCTGGGTAAAAGGCCCTATATGATTGGGTAAATCAAATATGGCGGTCATTAGAGTGATCCAGTGAACTTTAGTAAGACTGGAACGATAACTGAAGGTAAACATGCCAATACTTGTTTGAAGCCAAGATGAAGCAAACCGCGCGAGGAAATTTCACTTTTAAAAGGACTGAGGAGAGTTTCGAGGAGTGGAAAATTCAGTGAAAGTTTATTTTCGATGAAAATGAGCAAGGAAAGTCGTTTTCCATCAAAAAACTTCAATTTTAAAAACCCAAATACAAGTCTTATTAGAGTTCACTGGAGTGATCTCATGTACTATAGGTATAAAACACGCGTGTGATTCGCGTGGGCTTCGCGGGAGCTGAGAAATTACTAAGGTTTTCAGATCAATGTTTATCAATTTTTGCACATAAATGCTCATTTTAACGGTAAATGCCCTACTTAAAAGCTAAAAACTAAATGAAAAGTGAGATTGATCCAACTGCAGTCCATATTGTTCTGTGTTTTGTTCAAACCCCGTAGATAGTCCAGAAAAAACGTTTGCTGGTGTTTCTCTTCGGATTTTTTCTGAACTTCATTTTCATCACTCGTCAGATTACTTTGCTTGTTATGATGAAGTCGATCTCTAAACTTGTTTTGAAAGACCACTTGCTCTAGTTTCTAATCTTAGGCACAAAACTTAGGGTCACGGTAAAGCCGGATTTAAAAAGTAGTCGGCCGAAAAATTATTAAATTTCTACACGAAATGATGCCGAATTTTCGTACAGAATTCACTGAATTTCCTCGTAGGTGCCTAGGGTATGCCTACAAGACGGGCTTCAGTTTCTGCCATCTATTGTTCAGGTTTTTGCAGAGTACTAGTTCACTGTCCAGAAAAATAAACCAGAGCAGAGGCCGCTTCAAAAATTAACCAATCAGAATCGTGTATTTGAGACTATTTAACTACAAAACGGTCAAAGTTAATTAAAAAGTAGTTACGCTTTTATACAATCGACCCCTGATCAAATATGACCAGATTCCTGGTTAACTTAACCTGGGGTATTCAATTAACGCAAATAATTTTACTTCTAAGTGAAACAGGAAATGAGAGTGTTTTTAGTTGGTCTTTTATAATTATTAATATGGCAAGGAGATGCAAATAAATCACCACATGCAGCTAGACAGCATGCACACTGAATTTGAGTAAAATTGCAAAGTTTGGTTGCGAAAATTGCTACTATTTTTGCCCAAATGTGGTAGCAATTTCCGCACCCAATACAAAAGTATACAAAATTTGCGAATTTGCAAGGCTATAATTTCCGCATTTTACAACATTTCGCAACCAAACTTTGCAATTTTACTCATTTTAATATGCTCTTTCCGGGAATATACCTTTTTGCCAAGATAAAAAATTAGTCTATAATGGGAATTGTCTATATATACTGAGGTCAAAACTTTTTGAGACTGTTATCATTTTCTATTTTTTCGATAACAGGAACTGTTTAACGGTTTCTTTAAAGTCTCTCTTTCGATAAAGTAATATTAAAGGATTCAGCAGAGAATTGATGTTCAGAAAAACATGACAGAATGGACTGATGCGTGTGTGTATAAAATAGAGCTTGCTTCGTACAATTAAATGCAATACGAGCGAAATTAAGGTCGGAAGAAAACAAAGCATGCTACTCCCAACAACCAAATGGCATGTTTTTGCATTTCGCATCATTTTTGCGAAGTTCGAAGACGTGTTCATCGCGTTTATTTGTCGTCTGTGTCGTTTTGTAAGCCGGTTAATCCAGAACCAAGTGCCCGTGATAAGTGATAAACAAGCTATAATTACAATGCTGACGATCGCGGTTTTTATCTTGCTTTCTGGGACCAAACTTTGCGTGCAGATGTTCAGCCAACTTGCTATAGACGACAGAGCGAAGATGACTTTCAAACGTGTTTTTGTGACAATTTCCATGTGGCGAAAGGGAAAAGCCAAACTGATGAATCGTTCGACGCTTATTAATGCGATTGTCGTTAAAGAAACGCCAAAGCCAAAATTAATAATGAGCCGACACGATGCCCACAAGAAGCAACGGAAGGTTATGTAATTCTCAGCAAAACTTCTCACGATAAACACAGGTTGCACGGTCGCACAAACAGCAAGATCCGTGACAGCTAGGATCATAAGTGGAAAGTTGGACAACGTCTGAAGTTGCCTGTTCTTTCTGTACGCAATTAAAACAAGCGTGTTCAGCGCGCAGCCAGATACGAATGTAAAAATGGTTATCACAGATACGATGATATTGATAACAAAATGAGCCCCTTCGGCTGGTCGCTCAAGGCGAATAATAAAATGTAAACATGTGCAGTCGCAAGAGTGTTCGTTGACCATGGATGAAGACGATGTTAAATTTTTATTCATAGTTTAACTCTGATAACGTACAGGATTTAATTTGGTTTTTGAGACCTTACCGTATCTGACAAGTGAATGCGATTTTTAATATTGACAAAAATTATAACGACTCGTTAATTTTCAATATTCTCTGAAATTAAAAAGCGATCTCTATGTGCATTATAATATATAATTGAACACTGACAGACTTCTTTATTTTCATTTAATAAATCACGCAAATCCTTTGTGGCCAAAATTGGGTGACGGCACGTGCGATTTCGTAAAGGTATAATGACCCTCAAAAATGCTGGAGAAATGACATCGGGGTGAGAGTGAAAGCCCTCAGAGTTATGGACGTTGAATCCTATGTCCGAGCCGGACTTGCCCGCTGTGAAGTGATCGAGAGACGCCAAGATCAGGACGAGGATAAGGACACCCACCGTTATATACTTTACTCGAAGTGAAGTGCCACCGTCAATCTATAATAAAATATTTATTGAATTCGGTTTTTGTGATATCCCGAATTATCAAGGTCTCGGTAAGTGTTATCAATTTCGCCTCCGGCTCGACTGATATTACTTACCTCGCGGTTTTGATAATTCTGGATGTCACAGAAACCTCATCCACTAACTGTTTAATGTTCAATATTAAACAGCTGCTAAATATTATAATACCGCACAAAGGAACTGTTTTTAATTTGAGAATATTAAAAACGGTTCTCTTTTTATTGCATGTGAATATTAAAATTTGTATTCATTTGTGTTTTAATTACGTTTTCACTGCATGATCTTAATTTAAAAACCGAACGCCAACATTCGAGACGCGAAATGAAATGAAACGATAAACACTTATTTTATGTCAAATTGCGCGCGAAAAGCAATATCCCCCTCCGGAGTATGTGCTAATTACATTTCCTCCTCTCTGTTATAGGGGCTTTCAAATTATACGACCTAGACAATGATGGTTTTATAACTAGAGGCGAAATGCTCAACATTGTGGAATCAATATACAAAATGGTGGTATGTTGCTATAAAACAACCTTGACGGCTTTGTTGGCGCCGTCGTGAGATGAGTGCCGTTCACCTCTGAGATTGTGCATGGTTCGATCCTCGCATTCGCCCGCGTGCAGGCCCACCGAGGGTTCCCTCTGTGGGCATGCACGCGGGCTATCCTCACGTCGGACTAGTAATTAACAATTAGTCACCGAAGGCGAGATGGTTACAAACCTATTTTCACTGGGTCAAAAAGAAGTAAGAATCCAAAAATACGTCAAAAATACGTCAACGATTGGCCCAATAGTTCGTGAGATATGGCAAAATATTGAAAAAACTTATTTTTGCAAAACTTCACTTTCGCTTGTGACCACCGAGCCTGAGGCATAGATATCTTATATACACTAGATAGTGCATCTAATTATTCTGAAGTTCAAAAATTGAAGCCGTGATTGCAGTCTCAGGTCGTTCCCATGAAATTAGAAGATTCGTATGTTTTCTATTTCTTAAACAGGGAACTTAAACATTAAGTTAACCCTATTCCAAATTCGTTTTTAAAATATTCAAATGATGAAAATTATTGTTGTTTTTAAGCGTTTATTAGCAAGTGGGAACGACCAACATGGCCGCCATCTATTCAAATGGGGGTAACCGCTGGAATATTGTTGCCTTCAATTTTACTAAAAGAGATGCGCTATCTAGTGTATATAAGATATCTATGACCTGAGGTGGCTATAATCGTTTTAGTATAAATGCAGTATTGAAAAATAATAATATATACAAACGTTGTAAATATAATTTACTTCGCAATTCCGCTTTTGAGTCAAACGAATCCAGTTGTCGGAAGTTATAGTCGCCGGATTCTGTTATTTTCCGGTTTTAAATTGCCAAATAAATTGTTTTGGCCGTCTAAAAGGTGCTTTTGTCTTTCCAAAATAGGCTAACACTATGTATATTGCTTGTTTTGCTTTTAGAGGAATAGTACATATGTGCCTTAATTTCTTCAATCTTTTCTTCGATGATTTGTTTGCAAGTGGATTTTCGGTAGCCATTTTGTTTTGAAAGTAATAGTTACTGCTCAGAGCAGTCTGAGCAGTAACTATTGCCTCAGAGTTACTGCTGAGGGGACCAATTGACCATTTGCGTAATAAACTAAATTTTGATCTAGACAAGTCTAGACAAAAATTTCATCACAGCTTGAAAAAGCATCACAAAATTAGTAATATTCCAAAGTTTCGTTGCGAAATGTTGTAAAATGCGGAAAATATAGCATTGCGAAGTTTGCAATTTTCAGTCATTTTAGATTACAAACGGGAAATTTACAGCCTCGACAGGTTTGGGGCTGTCAATTTCCCGTTTGTAATCTAAAATGACTGAAAATTGCAGACTTCGCAAGGCTATATTATCCGCATTTTACAACATTTCGCAACGAAACTTTGGAATGTTACTAATTTTGTGATACTCTTTCAAGCTGTGATGAAATTTTTGTTGAGATCAAAATTTAGTCTTTTACGCAAATGGTCAATTAGAACGCTTGAAATTAAAGCCATTTTTCAATACTGAATTTATACTAATAACACTTATGTGAAAAGAGTTATGGTCTCTACCGAAAGTAGTGGATTTTCTCCGGGTACTCCGATTTCCTCCCACAGGGAAGTTGACAGGGTGGGTTGGGATTATCCCCGTAACTGACCCTTCCACCGTAGCTGCATGTGCTCCGTGATCAGACATGAGTCATAAGCCAGAGGCGCCCTTATATATAGTAAGCCTCAGGATGTGATAATTCGCATATTTACGTACCGGAGGTAGCTAATATTACGGCCTGGTATACTTTTGTTTTGTCAGCTACGCACCACGTAGGTACGCCATGCTGTTCCCATTTGCGTACTTAACTAACTTTTAATTTTGCTTGTACCACTTGATCTGTCCAGTGTCCAAGCCCAAGTTATTCAAGACCATTACTTATTCGGAATATGTGCAAGTCTATAGCGTGGCTGGGAATTATTGTAAACTCATGATTGCAATGATATGATGAGATGGGACTAAGGAATGTTAGAGTCGATCCTAGGACATCCTAGTGTTTGTGTATCCAATTGTGCTCCTTAATCTATAACACTATATACTAGTTTCATGTTATTGGAGGAATCCCTTTCAGAAACCTGTACATTATGTACTTCAATCTAAGACTAAGTACACCTTGAGTCTCAGTTAAGTTTGTGCCAGCTCCAGTACGCAGCAATAATCATTTCAATTATCGCACCCTGAGCTTTCGACTGGATCGGATTGAGCTGCGTCCTTCCAAGGTTTCTGCCGCCATATTGCAGGGGGTGCAAATACATTGGGGCGAGCGCGCGGCCACCAATGGCGCCCATACTATTTCCTATTGAGTGAGTGAAAATTATCTTTTGACATTTTGTCCTTTTTCTCAAAAAATTTCTATGCAAGCATATCCAATTTTTATTTTTGGATAATCGCTGGGTTTTTTCTGATATGTGGCTGAGATTTCGTACTAATCGAAGGACAGGAAGTAATAAAAAAACGGCGGCTTTTGTTGCACAACTTGACTGACGTTTGAGCGATGATTCTTGTTATTTCGTTGTTTAACCGATCTTTGGAATAATATTTGTCCATTAAGTGTGTGAGTCCTTTGGTGTCCGCCATTATTACTGTTTATATTTGTATATTTGTACAAAAATCATCGCTCAAACGTCGGTCAAGTTGTACAACAAAAGCCGCCGTTTTTTATTACTTCTTGTCCTTCGATTAGCAAGAAATCTCGGCCACATATCAGAAAAAACCCAGCGATTATCCAAAATTAAAAATTGGATATGCTTGTATAGAAATTTTTGGAGAAAAAGGACAAAATGTCAAAAGGTAATTTTCACTCACTCAATAGGAAATAGTATGGGCGCCATTGGTGGTAGCCTGTGTACAGCCGTAAGTAGAGTCGGTGAATCGGTGCAAGGATATTCGCCTCAACTAAATCGTCATTCTGGACGTATTCACGCACTGATATATCATTTTGTTATTTTCAGTCTAACATGGTGTCGCTTCCCGAAGAGGAAAACACGCCAGAAAAACGTGTAAATAAAATATTTAATTTAATGGACAAGGTAGGCCTAACATTGCTACAATTTGGGCTAATTTGGTAGATTTTGCCAGCTACTGTACTTTTAAAAAAGCATTTGGCTGTGGCATTCAAAGCCAGGGAAAAAATAATTTGGTTTCCACGAAAGGATTTTCAATTTTGGTTGGCAGAACTTTTTGAGCTGCTAACAGTGCAGGCATGGGGAATGTCAAAAAACTTGACCGATGTTAAGGTGGCTCCCTAGGGTTTTTTAATTTACTACACTATAGTATTCAGGAGACTCCTGTTTCTTTACTTTACATGACATGAAAACGAAATCTATTGGACACATTGACAATGTTCTCCTGAACATTGCAAATTGCTACTTTTGTGTTAAAAATATGTTGTCATTGCAACAGCATGCTTAGAATAAAGCTCAAAATTTGTCTTTTTCAGGTCATTTTAAAAAGTTCCTTCGGCGAAATTTTTTAAAACTTTGCATAAAAGATAATATTTGTATAATGATTTTTTTCCCTCAATTTAAAAAAATTAAATCGATACGTTTCTTAGAAAATTTAAAAAAACGTCAAGAATCAATATTAAAAATTTTCCCTTCGATTTAATTTTAAGAAAAAAAGATATGGCGCTTCTCACTAGAGTGCCGAACGCATTGAAAACAATAGATAATCAGCTGAAATGCCTCATTATCTACTGTTTCTAATGCATTCGGCACATGAGAAGCGCCAGGGCCTATTCTAAGGAAATTTCAATACTGCACACTTCAGAGTAGGCGTCATCAATGACGTCATCCTGTGACGAGGGGGGGGCGTGGGTTAACCACCCCCAATACCCCTTCGCTACGGCCCTGAAGTCATCGTTGAATTGTTATGTAGAACATAATGACAACATACACGGTGTCCTCATGATCAAAAAAGTGAACTCCTTCAAATTCAAATCATCCATTATCTATTGTAGTAATTCGCTGATGCAACACAAATGATCCTCAATGAATAGAGCTGTCAAATTACCACAATAAATTACGGTTAATTTGAACTTGAAAGGCCGGTATACTCTTTTTGAGACACACTGTAGAATGACAACGTGACTTTTTCCTTGGACATAGTCGATGAGCATGCATGTATTGTTGTAAAATACTAAATATTTGAATTATTACCGGAACTTGGCCTATATTTGGCCATCTTTGTTTGTGCCTTCACTCATTTTGTTGGAAAGGCATTTTGGAATTCTCAACTTTTATATTTCATCTACTTTGCTCCTTCAGCACATATACAAAGTTGAAATTTATTTCAAACTTCAATACTCCACACTTTTGCATTCAATACTGCACACTTTTTATCCCGCAATACTGCACAAAGTGTGCAATACTGCACACTAAAATAGGCCCTGAGAAGCGCGACGTTTGAAACAGGCCTCAATAAACATACTCAATGTAGCTCAGTTGGTTAGAGCGCTGCACCAGAATCGCAGGGCCGCAGGTTCGCCGGATTCCTGCCAGTGACATAAATAGAGATTACTTAGTCATGGTTGGTGAGCGCGTACGATTTTTATTCACGAGTGGATTATTACAAGTGAACGAGTGAGTGCAGCGAACGAGTGAGCTTGTAATAATTCACGAGTGAATAAAAATCGTATTTGCGAACCAACCATGATGTGATTTGTTTATTATATAAATACTGAGATTTCATTCACGATGACAAAGTTTTAATGTTATTAAAACGTTATTAAAGTTTTAATATTAGTTTTCAAAGTTTTTAATGTCTTCTTAAATGCTAAATCGTTGATAATGCTTGCAACCGGGCAGTTTTTTTCTTAAGATGTCGCTTGAAGATTGCTAATGGACTTCGGAGAAAAGATGGCTCGTATATTTTTCCCGTCTTTGGTTCTGACCGAATTGATAAACTCAGACACGTACTCGTTCAGTTATGCTGTCAGAATATCTTCCATTTTTCTTTCTTCATTCTTGGTTTCCAAAACATGTGTAATACAGTAATAGTTTTACATCTCGTTCTATAACAAACGTACTTGGAGGGAGGTGAGTCCGGGATTGGACGCACCGAGGGTGGCTGGAAGTTTCCCGAACTTACCGAGCGAAGCGAGGTGAGTTCGGGAAACTTCCAGCCACCCGAGGTGCGTCCAATCCCGGACTCACCGAACATGCAAGTACGTTTGGTTTTTATCCCATACACCGAGGCTGACCGAGCCATACACACATTTGTAGCTCTTCGCGATATATTCGTCGATGTTTTGTGAACATTTTCCCGGCCAAAAAAATCACTGGGCAAGAAAATACTTCTTTATCTACGTCTAAATTACCTTTACTGCATTTTTTCTTTGGTTTTTCTTCAGTCTCAGTATGTTAGTCACCGAAAAAAGTTCTTTAAAGTTTAGGTTTATCGGCTAAATCTTGTCCGCCATATTTGTTATTGTTATTGCAACGTAAGCAGTTTAGCGGGTGAGTTCGGGCGAAAAGCAGGTGAGCTCGGCAAAAAGCAGGTGAGCTCGACGACAAGCTCACCTGCTCTAAACCAATCAGAAAGCCGCTTTTAACACAGGTATGGGATAAGGTTTTTTGTGAGGTATACTAGCTTTATTTTCTTGTCCTGAAATGAAATTGTCAACAGAAACGGCGTCCGTAAATCACGCAGCCATTATGATTTTCAAATTGAAATAGGTTTCGCGCCAAAAAGTTCGTGGTGGAAAACAAACGTATTTTTCAGTACGATCATTTTTCACTAGTGAAAAAACATCATTCGTCCAATCAGACGGCGCGAACGATGTTGTTTCACTAGTGAAATTTCATCGTTCGCGTCGCTGATTGGCTATGGCAAAATTCCTTACGATTATTACGCAATGTCATTTTAATGAATAAATCTCAGTACTTATATAATAAAGTTGCATTTTTCGCAACCGTTCTTGGTTATGTCTAATAAATGTATATCAATTTCCACTCTATAATTCCCATCTACAAGATCCCAAGAAAGCCTGGAATTATTTCCACGAGTTTGCCTTTTTCAAACACAACACTCAACAGTTTGACTAATCGGCATATTTCACATTTTCAGAATAAAGATGATAGACTTTCTATGGAAGAATTCCGAGAGGGTTCGAAGTCAGATCCTACGATTGTCCAAGCACTTTCACTGTACGATGGATTGGTTTGACCTGTCCAGATCTTATAGGAACCTGCAGAATTGATCAAAGCTACTGTACGATTATACGAATGCAGGATTTCTCATTTGCTCACTGAAAAAAACCCTGAGTATTTTGAATGAAAAGTATGAGTGAAATATGAACCAAATTGACTCAAACTGGCATTGAATAAAATTTCGAAAAGTTGTGAGTTTTAATTTAGATTTATTTAATTTTAGAGTTAATTTTTTCGAAAGAAATGAGTAGATTTGAAACTAAAAAAAATTGGGTAAATTTGAAACTTTTCAGTCTCAAAAAATTGAGTAAGTTTGCTTAGAAATATGAGTAATTTTATTGTTTTGAGTCACCGCATGTAGAAAATAAGTTTTTAACAGAGGTTTTAGATCGTATACGCCAAAGAGAAAATGATGTGTGCCTGAAGTTCAGTAAGTTTTGCTTATTTACATGGCGCCACTATTAAAGTATCATCGATAATTGTATTTTAATTGACAATTAAATTTTTCCTAATATTTTACGTTTCTCAACGGGCAAATGCATCTAAAAAGGTAGCTAACTGCATAAACTATAGAATAAAGCTAATTCATTAGGAAAATACAAAAGTTCATATATAACACCATTCGCTGGCGAAGGATTCCTGTCTTAGAGTGTCTTCCTAGCTAATTACTCATATTTTTAAGTAAAAATACTCGGGGGGTTTTGCAGTGTAACGACTCGTCTATGACGAAGTGTTAACTCGCAAATCAAATATGAAACCGCTGGACAATGTGAGAAACATTGCTGTCGCGCGGGGAAATGCGTTTGTTTCTCGGACGTGCGCAAAACGGAAAACATCGTTTTCTCACTAGATTTCATGCTTGCGAGAAACGAAAAATGTTTACGAAATTTTGAAGCAAGATTTATTTCTGCAACTGTATGGAAACATCGTAATTCTGAAACACTTCAGTAACAATTCGTTCTACAGTTTACCGGGCCTGACGTAGCTATTCTTAGCCTAGGAGTATATTTCAGACTTTGTGGTACTACAGCACCACACTCTCAAAACACACCTTGTTAACTTACAGTGGCGTAGCCTGGGTCCAAACTTTGGGGTGGTGGGATGCAACATTTTGATGACATTTCGATCGATGAAAATTTTCGGATGAAATTTTGAATTTCCAGATTCATTAGAACGCTATTTCACGTATTTTAGGACGAGATTTGAAAAAAGCCACAACCACAATTAAAAAGCTATTTTTGGCTCCTAACATTGTTAGATCGAAAAAGAGCAAAATAGCACGATATCTTCGTTTTTGTAATCAGAAGAAGCCATAGATATCTTATATACACTAGATAGCGCATCTCTTTTAGTAAAATTGAAGCCAAGAATAATCCAGCGGTTACCCGAATTTGAATAGATGGCGGCCATGTTGGTCGTTCCCACTTGCTAATAAACGCTTAAAAACAACAATAACTTTCATCATTTGAATAGTTTAAAAACGTATTTGGAATAGGGTTAACTTAATGTTTAAGTTCCCTGTTTAAGAAATAGAAAACATACGAATCTTCTCATTTCATGGGAACGTCCTGAGTCTGCAATCACGGCTTCAATTTTTGAATTTGAGAATAATTAGATGCACTATCTGGTGTATATAAGATATCTATGGAAGAAGCCCACTTGGCTGCCTATTTGAACTTTGAAGTCGGTCATGGCGGCTGCTATGCACGCAAATTCAATTTCAAATGTGCTTTCAACAACCATGGGCATTTTTTGCTGAAGTTAGGATTCTATAGATAGGGAGTCTTCCCTTTTATTGGTAAACAGAAGAGATGGGTATCATTATTCACACATCGTACACCCCCCTCCCCCCCATTTCTGTCTGGATTTCAGCTTCAGTCACAAGGGCAGTACTTTTGCCCATTGTGGGGGGCGGGGCAGAGCCCCCTCTCCCCCACCACCTTGCTTACGCCACTGTTAATTTAGTGTTTTTGGGTGTATCCATGCAAAATGGGCAGCTTAACAGAAATGTTTTTGTAGCATTGAATTAATTTAAGAATATTATATAGTAACATCTAGTACCATATACTTCTCATAATGAGATAGCATAATTAATGTAGTTTACTGACCATGTTATATTATACTAGTTTATAATATGTATATTATGTGAATAATTATATATAAAGCATTTTTATGACGTTTATGGAACCGGCATTTTTTTAACTACGCGTGCATTGCTATATCATATGGCTAAGAAATCACAAAGCATTATCATACTTTAATACCAGAAAATCAAAATTAATACCAGTGAAAATCGTGGCCATTTAAATGTAAGGCGCAACTTTTAAGGCCTGACGTTTTAGGCGTCGAATTTCTGTCGAATTTAATTTTGTTGTATTCAATGCAATTTTTTTATTCGCGAGAAATGTACGGTTTTCGACGCATAATTGATATAGAAGTGGACTTCGAAATTCGGTTGAATAAAATCAGCCAGAAGTATTGCCTTACAAAAACAGCCGTTCTTTTCCATATAAGTAATATTTAAATATCGATTATAAAGCCTCGTCCACACTAATAGCACAAAGGGAAATTCAAACGAATTTACAGGTTGTCCCAAAAAACCAAAATTATATTGAAATAACGTATAATGTTAGAATTTGAATGCCTAATTGCGCTGAACGCCCGCAAGGATGCGTAAAATATTGACTTATTAAGAAATTAAAATAAAATATTATTGTGAAGCGCACGATTTTCTGCTCTTGAGAATTTTTAAATTCTCAAGAGCAGAAAATCGTGCGCTTCACAATAATATTTTATTTTAATTTCTTAATAAGTCAATATTTTAAACAGTTTCTTTATGCATAAAATTTACTTATGTCAAGCTTTTATGCATGCACTTGTGTGTGTTCAGCAGAGTGCATGCTGAGACATTCAAATAGTCTAACATATGTTATTTTAATAGTTTTGGTTTTTTTGGAACACCCTGTACAGGGTGTCCCCAAAAAAACGAAAACTATTGAAATCACCAATAACAATTTAATTGTTAGAATTTAAATGCCTAAGCACTCTGTTGGTTCCCACGAGTGCATAAATGATTGACACAAGTAAATTTTATACATACAGGAACTATTTAAGAAGCTGCTTTAAATTCCCAAGAGCAGAAAATCGCGCACTAGCTTTACAAGGAGATGTTCTTAACTAAATTTTAATACATGCACCTTGTCAATATTTTACGCATCATTACGTTCAGCTTTTTGGTAGGGCATTCAGTTTTAACAATGAGTGATTTCAATAGTTTTCGGGTTTTTTGGGACACCCTGTATACTGTAGAGTATAGACAATGGTCTTTCTAGGAGAAGGTTGTGGTTTGATTTTCCATACAATTATTGGGCCTAATGCTAATTTGCACATAATACTTGGCATTACAAAACTGCCATCCAGTCATGATCCAGTGATCGGATTAATTATTCCCTCGATCTGCTTTCTGCGTCACCACTACAGGTAACTCATGCCTGTTTCAAACGTCGGTTTTTTCATGTGCCGAACGCATTTAAAACAATAGAAAATCAGCTGAAATGCCTCATTATCTATCGTTTCTAATGCGTTCGGCACATGAGAAGCGCGACGTTTGAAACTGGCCTCATTGTCATCCACTACCAGTAGCTCATTTGTCACGTTGGACAAAGGCCGTATTGAATTCGCTGTACCGCTTGGCTGAACATGCAGATTGAAAGTAAATTTTCGAAGGTGTTGCCGCCCGAACATATTCCTGAAGCCGAAGAATGATTTTTAATGGCTATATAGTGAAAATCTTTCGAATTATGATATCTGTGGTCGTCGAATAACCTAAGCCAGAGCCAAGGATAGTCAAATGAAAGTTGTTTGAAGTTTTGAAGGTTGAATCTCGAAGGAGTAAAACGATCGAAGCGAGTATGATTATTAATGTCTTCGGCTCAATGAAGCAGTTTTATATGGGTATGTAGAAAGTACATTTATAGCAGAAGTAAATAAAATAGATTCTTGGGCTATTACTGAAATTGCGCTATTCACTGGACCTTAATTGTGCAAACAAAAGTTTAATTATAATAAATACTAAAGTTGAATCTGGGTAATAGGTGGTGTGCAAGTTAGCCCGTCGCCATGTCGGATGACATTGACAATGGATTTTGCTTGTTTGCAATGGAAATATCACCCAACATGGCGAACATCTCTTTGTCCTTTGAATTCCACGGGAGTGGTTGCACACGAATCACGTACGTTGCAACACGGATCAAGCTTGAAAAACCACTATTTCACACACGCAAAAATCTCACATCTTGTAACAAGTTCGTCAATCAGTTGTCAGCTTCGCACTGCATGTCCCAAGTTGTCAACAAGTTTGGAACAACAATTTGTAACAACCTTAATTGTTGATATTGTCAGACTTGTTGCAAGGTTGTTCCGACAAGTCCGATGTAGTCATATAGCAATATTGGTACAACCTTGTTTCGACAACCTTGAAATATTCTTGTTATATATATCATTCATGACTGTATCACAGTACCAGACTTGTTAAAACAACCTTGTAACAAGTCTGATAATGCCATCAAGCTTGTTACAAGTTGTTAACAGCTTGTTCCAGACTTGTTCCAACAACTGGGAACAAGCAGTGCGAACACAACTTGTCAACAGCTTGTGAACAAATTTGTAACAACTTGTGCGTTTTTACGTGTGTACTTTAGAAGGTTGGAAAACCACTCTATCCGGTGGATTACGCCGACACACGCAAAATCGACCAATGATTACATAATGACGCAACGCTATACACTGTGTTACACGTACTTCATGTAATACGAATTATAGAGGTTTTACTGTAGATTGAAGCATTGCATTGCTTTTAAAGCAATTTTATGGATTTTTTAACTTCAAAAAATAAAAATACCTTTTCGGGAGACCTATGATCTCGCTTGGCTTTCAAACGCCATAAATCGCTATAATACTATCGGTAAGAATTAGGAATAGAAGATATTGTTTCACTAAATCGAACGGTGGTATTTTCATCTACATAACACGCACTGAACCGAAGATATGAACCTGCAAAATTCTATAGGTGATTGTCAATTTGATTTCGAAAATTTCATTCTACAGCTAAAGCAACGCTATAGACAAGTTGTCAGTTCATAAAACAATATAGTATTATATTTTTTGTGTGTGTTTTGATGTTATGTACTCAGGTGAATATAATGTAACCCACACCGGGCAGGCTGATCAAAAAGGTCGCGGGTTCGACCCCAAAGGTTGCGGGTTCGATTCCCACCGTAGTCAGACTAACTTTTCAGCCTGTCCGGTGTGGATATACACTCAGAGTAACATCAAAAACATTATATTCACCTGAGTACATAACATCAAAACACACACAAAATATATCATGATAGTAGAGCACATTGGTATCGAAGGTACTTGACTTGGTTCCGAAATACCACCATAGGCGTACCGGGCGGGGGGCGGGGGGCGGGGGGGGGGGC
>CACRXK020000992.1:9483-62563 GCA_902702795.2 Paramuricea clavata | reverse complement strand
CCAAAGGGGAAAGGGGAAGTTGTAAATTACAACATATCACATTTCAACCACCCTCCCCTAGGACCTCTTGTTGCCCTAATTTTTAGGAGTTCACGTGACCAGAGGGAACCAGGGACTTTGCTGTAGCGCCGTGCGGAAGTAAAAGACCCTGGCTTGCGAGGTTGGATCGTACCCAGAGTCGATCTGGCCAAAACTTTAATTTGACGCCTTTGTGCTTTTCAATGGAACAAGACGCCTGCTCAGGCGTTCACACTTCCCTCGATCAAAATAACGACGGTGTGATGCCTGGAATATGAGTGCAGTCACATCAGCAATATTGCTCTTTCTCGAGGGCAAAATTTAGCTATTGCTACCAATACAATTTAGACCAGCTATGAAACGGAGACAGTGATAGGCTACATGGCATCCCCAATGCTGTAATATCATAATTATATAGCGCTACTATCTATATACGTCGTAGTATACTTTAATTATTCAATGTTGTTTTGCGTTGCGGTTGAATTTTATTTTCTTGAAGAAAATACAGTAGAGACAGTTGTATATTGACGATGTATACTGTACTCTAAAAATCACGATGCCGATAGGCGATATATAAAATCAGTCAATCACCAATAGACACACTCAATAGTCAATATTCAATAACAATGTCATGTTTGTTTTACTATAGTTTATATAGACTGTAAAAGCTTGGATATTTTTATAATGAACGGTAAAATAATAAGACCACTGATTTTATTGCAACGCATTATTGTTCTTAAGGTAGCTCCCTAGGGTTTTTTAATTTACTACACTATAGTATTCAGGAGACTCCTGTTTCATCACTTTACACGACATGAAGACGAAATTTATTGGACACATTGACAATGTTCTCCTGAACATTACAAATTGCAACTTTTGTGTTAAAAATCTGTTGTAATGGCAACAGCATGCTTAGAATAAAGCTCAAAATTTGTCTTTTTCAGGTCATTTTAAAAATTCCCTTCGGTGAAATTTTTTAAAACTTTGCATAAAAGGTAATACTTGTATAATGATTTTTCCTCTCAATTTAAAAAAATTAAATCGATACGTTTCTTAGAAAATTTAAAAAACGTCAAAAATCAATATTAAAAATTTTCCCTTCGATTTAATTTTAAGAAAAAAGGATATTGCACTTGTTGTGCCGATATTAAAAAATGTGCAAAGTTTTAAAAAATTTCACCGAAGGAAAACGGAGAAATTTGGGTTTAATTTTGGCAATTTTTACTAAATTTTGACGCGAACAATAAAATACCACAAATGACGTGTACAAGCATTTTGTATAAAGCAACAAGGCATGCATGACTTTTTTGAAATCACAAAATATAAATTATGTTTGATATACTGTTTATAACTGTGTCGGTTAATAGTCAACTAAGCGTGGATTATACATGTAAAATTGGCAAAGTATTTAGGTAATTACTGGTTATGACTTCTTGGTATTAATTTGAAAAATGTTTGTCAAAATTCGTCCCGTGCGAGTTAGTACTATCGTTGGATGTTTTCGCAAAATGCCCGTTCAAATTTCAGTTTTTAATTATAGTGGTATGTTTGGAGTTTCGGCCCTGCTCATTTCACCCGTAGAGGGCTCGTTATTTAAGTCATCGTTTTTGTCATAAGTGCTGCTAGATTGCGGAGAAAACACTGCAAATTCTTGAGGAAACTTTATATCATATCCCAATGTTCGCAATCGAACCTCGCGTACGGCGCCACGGCGGTCAGTCAAAAAACTTCCAGAATACCGCTTGAAAAAAAACAAGTTTACATTATCTTCTTTTGAAACATCACATCCAAGTATCGTTGTGGCTTTTAGAACTCTTTTTATGCTTTAAACTAAAGCAAAATTCACACTTTTGTTTCGAAAAGAGTTATTATAAAACACAACGTTCGTTCGTATTTTGAATTCACAAGAGTTTTAGTTTACATATATAGGAAGAACGTAACCCCCGGAAATAAAACCCTAGGGAGCCACCTTAAATTAATATACATAAATGATTTGCCTAATTGTCTCGACAGAGCCTCTCCAAGAATGTTTGCTGACGACACTAATATGAGCATCGCAGCAAATTCCGTCACGGAGCTTGAGCAAATAATAAACTCTGAATTGAAAAATCTTGATCAATGGCTACCGTTTTATCTCCATAAATTGTTTGAATCTCGCAGCACAGGATATAATTTTAAAAACTCTGAACACACCTTATATGTACCAAAACTAAGAACGAACTACGGTATGCGAAGTTTTAGTTATAGCGGGGCAGTGTTATGGAACGAGTTACCACAAAATGTGCGAACAACATGCTCCCTAAGTCAATTCAGAAGAGCAAATGACAATCTGTTCTCTATGTGAGATGGACTCCCGCACGGCAATCTTTAAATCACTATTTTAGTGTTTGGATAAGTTTAAAGTGTATACTAGGAGTTACTATCGCAAGGAAAATGCTGCCTCACCCCCCGAAGGGATCAAAGGCAGCATGCACAATTTGCTGAATAAGGGGCTGTTAATATGATCCTGCTTTGCCAGGACAAGATGTGTGAAGCTGGATTATTTTGATGTATTGAAATAAGTTATGGTGCACAATAAAGCAAAAGACTACAAAAGAAAATAAGATTCAGATAGATTATAATTAACTGTAAATGAAAGGTTATTCAGGCAACAATAATCAGAGGCGTCAGAAGCAAGGGGGGGGGGGTGGTCCTAAATGTCTTTGGGTCACCCACTTTTAACAATTGTCAGTAAACGTAATAAACCACAAAGGACATTTTGTTAGCTTTAGAACTCTGTAAATCTCCTAAAGTGCAGGACATGGCATTTCAATGAATATAGTTTTTAAATTTTCCCGGGGGACATGCCCCTGGATCCCCTACACTGTTACCTGTCGTCACCTGCCTTCCTCCCCCACTTTTACAGCCATTTCAACGCCCCTGGTTATAATAAGCTGCTTGAACTGCTAGATCTTCTGTTCAACATTTAATTTCTGTTAACCAGCATTTGAATTTTTGTTTAGCCTTATTTCAATACATCAAAATCACCCCCACCTTCCAACATGTAAATAGCCCATAAGATACTGTACCTGTTCAGGAAGTGGGAAAAATGCAATTTGAATATCAAACACCTTGCACAAAGTCGAAGGTTAGCTAAACATTCGAATTCTACTTTCTTAGCATGGCCTGCATGGACAGTATAATATGAATACTTTCAATGCTTACAATTTCTTACTTTTCCATGTATAATTATAATACTGTCTGTGGCAAAGCTAGCCATAGCATTTATATTTGCATTATCCAAATGATACAGGTTTATTAGCATAGCATGACCAGTTGCCATGGCTAGCTTGCCACTAAATATTGTATAATATCACATAATATATAAATACTAAGTCAGTTTTTGTCCCAATTATTGTTTTAATGCCTTCCCTATCACAGAACACCTGAACAATCTGCTAATGGGGCGACAAAATCTATATTCCTTAACATTTTTTGTTTAATTAATACATCAGCTTCCGATGACACCATTCATTGTAATGATTAGGATTGTACTCAGTCAGAACTGCAAAACTATATAATAAGAAATAAATTGTGAGCATTATCGAAAAATATAGTATACCCTGAAATGTAGCAACACAGTCAAGTGAACATATGAGTAGGCCGGTGGAATTATTTCATATTATGCTAACAATAGACATATCTTGGAGATATAAACAGACCGTCATAGAAAAGTCAGTTGACATGCTATTACTGCTGGTAAGTTAATATATGCAGACAACAATCCACACTGGGTTGCTATAGGAATCTCATTAAGCCTGATTATTAATAATTTACTGTAAAGATGTGAATAAATATTTCGTCAACATCATTTGCCAGTCTCAGCAACAGTGGAATATAATCAATGCGCTCTACCACAATGGGCAGATCAATAGTTTTTGCCTCAACAGGCTCTACCACAATGGGCAGATCAATAGTTTTTGCCTCAACCTACTCTACCGCAATGGGCAGATCAATAGTTTTTGCCTCAATAGATTCTACCACAATGGGCAGATCAATGACAATGTTATTTTGTGCCTCAATGGGCTCTGCCACAATGGGCAGATCGCTTTTGTTTTGTGCCTCAATGGGCTCTACCACAATGGGTAGATCGCTTTTGTTTTGTGCCTCAATGGGCTCTACCACAATGGGTAAATCCATGTTACTTTCCACCACAATGGGCAGATCTAGATTAATCTTATGTTACTTTGTGCACTACTTGTTTGTGACATCAGATCAATCTCATACGAAAACATGTTCCTACAACATGAACCACCGACAACTTTTGGTAAGTTATCTACAGACAAGAACTCAATACTTGGTTCTAAGACAATTAAGCCGTTATTCAGAGCTCTTAAGTACATTTTGTCCCCTTGTAATAAGACATTGGATTTGTTAAATGTTGTTTTTGACCAATCGATCAGAGACATATTTTCGGCTGTTACTGAATTGCTGATAAACTCATGAAAGCACACTGTTTGCCTCTAGATTGGGCACTAAAAAGGTCATCACCTTGATGTATATAAGCAGAAATAAATAAAGCCATACCTACCTGATTTTTCTGAATATTTTCCATCGTTTGCCGTTCGTTTTTAAAAACCTTGACTTCTCGTCTTGTTCTCAAGCACATGTATTGGAAGAAAACACGCTTGCGCAATAGAAAAACTTTCTCGACCTCCCCCCTCAAAATAATTAAGGCACTGAAGCTTAATTACTTCCCCGGAAATTCGAAATCCTGACAGACAGACACAAGATCGAGATTTCGACAATACATAGATCGCGCGAAAGACTGGGTCGAGTGGACTCTGGAGAAACCACCGCGTGTTAAGAATAGTGTGCTGCCTCGCTACGCTCGACAGCAATTATTTATTATTATTATTATTTAAAAATATTTTAAAACGGTAGTTCTTCAGGGCTCGTAGGCACCTGTTTTTCAAGAGGCCGTTTATTACGGTATTTACAAGCTATATAAATATAATAACACAAATATACACACAAAAACAGAGAAAACATAACAAACTTAATAATTGCATGCACTACATTTGTATCTAAAAATATCCTATCCTATTTAAATATTTACAAAGTTACCAAAAGGAATCAAGTGCCGTCAAGAATACGTTTAAATTTGTTAAGGCTAATGCCTTTTTCTTTTGCTGTAGTTGATAAGTCATTCCAAAGGGATGCAGCTGAATAACTGAAGCTCTTTTTCATAAAATTTGTGTCAGGTTTTCCAAGATCATAGTTGTTATTGTTATACTTCTTAAATCATATCTGTCATTTATTTTAATTTTGAACATGTTGCAAATTGATTTATTGGTTTTATAGCGTTGGTTTAAAGGTTGCCAGTCTAATTCTTTTAAAACATCCTCAGAACTAACTTCATAAGTTTTACCAGTGATGATTCGGGCCGCTCTGTTTTGCCCCCCGACCCCCGGGATAGGATCGGGAAATTAACATTTTCACTATGTTAAAGTTTGGTAATTTTCCCGCTACCGGGGGAATATTGACTGTTAAAGTTACCGCCCCTATTGCCCCGGAACTTTGCAAATTTTCATGACTTGGGAAATGGGAAATCGTTGAAGTATAAAATGTTCACAACATGTGAAGGCAATTCTTGATCTTAAACTTTGATCCGCATCAAAAGATACTGAATAATCTACGTTTTGAGCATCTTGCAGTCGCTTGTGTGATGTTACTCTGAGTGTATATCCACACCGGGCAGGTTTGAAAAATATGCCTGGTCACGGTGGGAATGGAACCTACGACCTTTGCCTTTGGAATACTAGCCCAACGCTCTGCCAACTGAGCTACGCGGTCAGGTCGGTTCGACTATGCGATATTTCGAAACTGAGTCTAGTTCCTTAGATATCAGTGTAATCTAATAATCTGATATTCGGCTGTGTTGGTGTAATGTATTCAGGTGAATAAAATGCTTGTGTGATGTTACTCTGAGTGTATATCCACACCGGGCAGGCTTGGAAAATATGCCTGGCCACGGTGGCAATCGAACCCACGACCTTTGGAATACTAGCCGAACGCTAGTAGCCCTGAGCTACGCGGTCAGGTCGGTTCGAGTATGCCATATTTCGGAACTGAGTCTAGTTCCTTCGATATCAGTCATCATCAGGAATATATAAAAAGTGAAAATATATTCCCTTTTTTTAAGAAAAACTATGAGGAAACAATTCTCTGATTTCGAAGATTCCGCCATGTTGCCGCGAGGATAAACTCGCTCCAGTCCACTTTCATATCAGCCTCTCGCTAACGTCCCGGCTATTATCCCGGCTAATAAATTGACTTGTTATTTGCCCTGCACCCCGGGGAAAATGGTGCATTAAAACCGCGTTAATCTACGGCCATTCCCCCGTTAATTCCCCGCCCTGTCCCGGGGGTCGGGGGGCCGGGGTTTCAATTGACTAGTGCATAAGTAAATTTTAGAAATAATCAGTTAATTGATATATGGCCCATAAGTATCTCATGAGTAAAAAAAGTTTGGAAAAAACCCCGCTGAAAAACAGCACATTTTTGGTTTTTGGGGCTACCCATTTGAGTTTGAAAAGAAGACAGAATAATATTGCATCAATCCCTACTTTTTTTATTTTTGGCTTATTAAAAATGAGTATCTTCGTGAAAAATCGAAAGCCATCGATCACCGGAAACGTGTAATCATTTTTCAGTTCCCGCGAAGAAAAAGTTAATATTTTGCCATAATATTATTTTCATGTTACCATGGTAAGCACTCTGTTTTAATCATGAAAGACTTCATGTGGGATTTATATACTTCATCTAATAGGAAAGGAGAGGGGTTGCTTGCGTGCATATACACTGGGGGCACGTGTCCACCCCCCCCCCAACTTTTCAAAAGTGCTCTTTTTCCGGGAGCAAAGTACCCTTTACCTCCTGAAAAATGTCGTTTAGATTGCATTATTTGCCCAATGGCCTTTGATTTATGATTGGATTTGTGTTGTATTTTGGCATTTCCTGAAAAATTATGTTATTTTCGAGTAAAATTTTGATATATCCGGAAACATTTTGTGATTTTCGGGAAAAAAATATGATATCTCCGGAAAATTTTTAGCGCGTCCGGAAAATTTTTTAGCACGTCGGGAAAATTTTTGTCATTTTATGGAAAAAATGTGATATGTCCGGAAATTTTTTTGGTATGTTCGGAAAATATTTTTGAGATGACCTCCATCGCAACATTTCCGGAAAAAATTTTTAGGTGCCCTTTTCAATCGAAAAGTGCCTCTCGAAGCCTGCCACCCCTCCCAACTTTTAGATGCTTCCTACGCCCCTGTGCATGTAGTGACAATTAAACATTTTTCCTGGCATTTTCGAAGACTCTTACATGCAGTTTACATTAGATGTAGTTGTGAATTAGTTCATCTTAGATATTTCTTCATTAGTGGTAGGGCATTTTTAACTATATAACTCAGAGATGGAAGGGAGGGGATTGAATCCCTGCACCCCCCATGGTGACCCTTCCCAGTCAATCATTTTGCTCCCCCCCCCCGCCCTTTCTAAAGTACATAGCGATTTAGAAGTGAAGTTTCGTTTGTGCATTTTGTGATTAATTGGTTGATATTTGTATTATTGAACCTTCTTTGTGAATCTTGTGTATTGTCTTTTATCTTCAAACGATTCAGTGTCTTCAAATGTTAGTCTGTTGTAAACTGAATACCTTAGATTTTAAACATTTTCCAGTGAATATGTAATTTCCCAGACAGTGTAGTTGGTGGAAGGGTCAGAGGCTAAGAAAGTTAATTAATGACCGAGAGATGGTATTTACATAAACATAAACACTGTATATTCAAATTAAAAATCTGTTTAAAACAGACGAATTATTTAAAAAGGCGCGGCCCTGATTAATGGTTTGCCAGATGCTTGACTGCATGATTGTGCCAAAAATCTTTAATATCCAGATGTTTGTGCCTTGTGTGATATGGATGGATCCACTTTATTTCGTACTCAACACTGCTGAGACGTTTCTAGTCCTCTGTATGGAAAACCTGACACGTTGGGATTTAAACTTGCCTAAACCATGCACTGGGAGGCCCACGTACAAACTAATATCCTCAACTAATATAATGTCCTCGAGCACCTGTCGTTCTATATGAAATAGCAGAAATGAAAAGAGCAGTTCAAAGTTGGTAAGCCCGAGAAAAATCTGGAGACTCTATTCGGGAAACGGACTGGGCACTGCATGGCGCTATTTTTAGCCGGCCGAAAGCTGGAGGCTTTGCGTGTCTTTGACCTGCAGCACTTCAGAATCTGCAGCGCTTCATATGAGCAAGGAAAATCTACAGTCAAACATAAATTACTCTTAATTTAAATAAAACAAACATTTGCGAAGAAAATAGAGAATTTATGTAATGTGATTTATCACAGTGTAATCGGCGCCTTTATCTGAAGTATAAGGGGCGGACCATTTGATTTTTGGGGGGGGGGTTGGAAGATTTCGAAAAATAATTTCCTGCAATCGAAGGAGAAAGAAAAAAATAAATCATGCAGCATACAATCGAGAAAAAAAATATCATGCAAAAGAGAGCGCTCAAAAAAAATTCCTACAAGTAAATCTACTGACGTTCTTCATTTTAGTATTGTGTCCACAGGCTTGCAAGATTTTGCAATTTTGAGCTGGCACATTCGCTTAAGAGAACACGGGGTGAACAGTGGAGAACATCACAGGGATTCTACCGCCTTTGGAGCCTATAACATAGGATAGCCAGTGGCGTTCCCCGCAAAATTGTTGCCCCCCCCCCTGAGAAAATCTGGGCCGAAGATATGTACAAGTTTATAAGTTGTTTATAGTATGTGTGCGTTTTTTGATAACATAGCTCCAAACTATTAAAGCTTCGAAGGCCCATTTACAGGATGCAAGTTGAACGTACTGTATATACGATGATTTTAATGCGAAAATGCGATTAAAAATCGCATTTTTGAAATCTTGTTTTATTACATATTAATTACATACGGCGCATTAGCCAATCAGCATTAGGCCAAAAACAATTTAAATTTACTATATGAGTAAATTGTTAAAAACGGCCGAATTTATCAATACAATAAATTCACGACACATGTTGAGCCCTAACCCTAATCCTAACCTCTAACTCTAATCTTAATCTAACCCTAATCTAATCTCTATTTGACACTATGTAATTCAAAGTAAATGCGGTATATACATCAATATAGGGTAAATAAAAAAGTAGACAATTTTGAAACGGCTCTCAATTTCGGCACAATAAATCCGTTCATGTCGTGAATTTTTTGATAAATATAGATTGTTTGAGTATACTTAAATGTAGAATAACTAAACAAATTTCGTAAAGATAAATTTTCCAATTCCAGGCCGCGCGCGGGGGGTGTCTTTTTTAGCAGCATTAAAAATAGCTTGCCGCGAAATTTAAAAGTTTAAAACACATTTTGAGTTCCTGCGCGAGAAATTTGTTATGTGTTTGATCCTCTCTCCTCCGCAGAGGCTTTAATTCGCGCCTTCCTTCGCCTTTCCCTTTGCCGCCTGCGCTCCTTCGCCCAGCGGTTACGCTCGTGTTCCAAGATCCGCCATGTAAAGTGTAGTGAAATGTATCTCATCGAAATGTAAAATCCTAAAGCCTCTGCGGAGGAGAGAGTGTTTGATCAATGTCCAAACATCAGAAAATTTACTCAATTGTTTCTGAAAAGCCCCTTGTTTGGGGATGATCAATAAATCTCATCATTATCATCATCAATTGCAAGTCCTTTAAATAGATGCTTGCCTTAATTAAGGTGGCTTCCTACACTTTTTGAAATTAAAGATTTTCTAATTTGGATATGATTTCCTGGACAATTATTACTTGTTTAAAATCGAAGAGTGTCTGACTGACATATAAAACAATATACTAAAATAACAATAGCAAATCAGGCAAATGCATGAATTAAGCATGTGTGAAAGGCATTGATGCCAAAAATATTTTTCATTAATATAATTTGCCTAATTTGCATATTGTTATTTCACTTTTTAACAATAAATTTCCAACAGCTTGTTTAAAGTACTCTTTTAATTGTTTATAGCCAGATATATATTTCTTCAGTATTTCTAGATCTAGTTTTTGTGTTTTTAATTAACATGTCAAAAAAGGCCTGTAAAATTAGCATCGGCATCAATTATTTTCCTATATAGGAGTATAGGCAGTTTCATGAAAATGGCAATGTCCGCAGAAATCATGCCACAAGACTCGCGTTTAAGGATTTTCATTACACAATTGAACATTTAGTTATGAATCATTTAAACTGCATGATTTATGTATACTTGAGTTAGAAAGCCTCAACTGAGTTGGTCTAAACTCTAAACAGCCCCAAAGTGCCGAAAAATGCGCTTCTGTGACCCTCAAATTTTAAAATATTTATCAGCTGATACCGCCATAGATATCTTATATACACTAGATAGCGCAGCCATCTCCTTTAGTAAAATTGAAGCCAAGAATATTCCAGCGGTTACCCCCATTTGAATAGATGGCGGCCATTTGATGTTTGAGTCCCACTCGCTAATAAACGTTTAAAAAATTAAATTAAACATGCAACAATAACTTTCATCATTTGCATGAATAGTTTAAAAATGTATTTGGAATAGGTTTAACTTAATGTTTATAAGTTCCCTGTTTAAGAAATAGAAAACATACGAATCTTCTCATTTAATGGGAATACCCTGAGCCTGCAATCACGGCTTCAATTTTTGAATTGCAGAATAATTAGATGTACTATCTAGTGCATGTATATATAAGATATCTATGGATACCGCACTGAAATATTTGAATTTGTCACATTAGACAAAATTAAGTTATTGACGGCCCCCATTATACCTATTTGAAACAATTTTTGCCTTAAAAAGACTTTGAACTTCAGCGAATATTCAATAAAGCCTTTTCCTTGTTGACTAGTATTTGTGCTCAAACTATATAGTCGGTCTGCATGCATGTGTTTCACATTTTCAGGTGACTGTTGCCCTTGGCGTCGAGGTAAAGTGTGTCCTTGTAAAAATTATTATTTTAATGCCAGAGTAGAACGTATCATATTATTGGAGGATTACAAATGCAGGAACAGTGATCTCAGTGGACTCAAATCAATAAATATATCCTGGGGAAGCATACCGGTCCCGCAAACTCTGTCTCCTAAGAGGCTAGCATGCACCTTTGGTATGTGATCGAAAAAACCTTCACGCACCAGCCAGTCTAGTTCTCTCTGAAATCGTGGGCAAGTTATATGAGCTGAGAATCTCGATAATACAATTCTTTTGTGCAAGGCCGGCGAGAGGGGTGGCAGGGGGGCCAAAATACCCGGGGCCCGGAGTGCTCAGAGGGGTCCGGAAATCTCGGTAAAATGTTCGTATTGTTTATCATCGCTTTATGTTCAGTTGTACTAAATGAAATACGCCTACCTGCACACTATCCGCTGATCGTCGTCATCGATCGTAAAACGTACCAAATGTGAAATTTACAATTTTTCGATCGTTTTCTCAGCAAAAATAGTTAGTTGAACATCGTTCACATTGCGTTTTTATCAGTTATGCGGCGATTTCATGCAAGTAATTCGCTGATAATTCTCTCGTTGATTACGATTAAAAATAGTCAGCGGGAGAGTCGATAGGGACAGGGGGCCCGTGTTCACCAATCGTCATTTTGTCCCGGGGCCCGTGGTTGGTTCTCGCTGGCCTTGCTTTTGTGTATATAAATGGCCTTCTAGCCAGTGTTGCCGGCTCTTCTAGCTATACTAAAGAATTAAGGAAGAGCCTGAACGAAAGGACAGGTAAAATTGAGGAAGAGCCTACCCGGACATGTAAGGTAATTTATTTAAAAATTATATAAATAAAAACGGTAAAAACAATTACAAACGGGGCATTGCTGCACGCATTAATATATATTGTCAGCAATATAAAAATTTAAAAAATTAAACCTGTTCGACTAGGCTAAAATATAAAATATAAAATATTAAATTCAAAAGACAAAGTGTAAAATGTATATAACATATAAAGGTATATCTAAACAGAACAAAGCCTGTTTTATATATACAAACGTCGAATTTTGGTCGCGTCGAATGCAATTTAAACAACATATAATCAAACTTATATGGTCACTAGAGGTATAAGAATTGCCATAGTATAGTAGCTACAAACGTAGTGCTTTCAATAAACTTTTTAATAGATTGATAGCGGTTCAACTGCCTGAAATACAAGCAAAACATCGGCATTTCGAGTGAAGGCCCTTCCATTTGTCTGGAAATTATAGTAGACGAAAATCGTTCAAAACGCTAGCTTTGCACTTCATGTATGGCTGTACTACTCTAACTTATATTATTGCAGTAAATACTATATAAGTATATATATATATATATATATTATAATATATATATATATATATATATATATATATATATATATATTATATATATATATATATATATATATATATATATATATATATATATATATATATATATATATATATATATATATATATATATATATATATATATATATATATATAAAACTGTATATATATATCGTGCTCGGCCAATCAGCGCATTTGTTTACATTTTTGCTCTCAGCTAATCATAATGCAGGAAACGAGAAATTTACACCAAGGCGAGCTAGAAAATATTGCCGTCTTCTCGGGCTTCCGTGAGATTCAATTTTAATTTTAGTTCAATTTAAAACCAAAAGATTATGATGCAGCACATTAAAATCTAAAACTTTGCCGTGGGCATTTTTAAATTTCGACCTAGAACGGAAAATATCCGTGTTTGAAATTTTTCCCTATGTCGCGTATAACAAATTTGAGTAATCTAATTTGACTGCAATAAAACTAAAAATTGCTATATTTTCTCTGCTTTTAAGTTCTTGTTGGAAAACTCTTTTTCGCTCTTGTTGCAAATCGGTTTTGGTCAATGTTTTATATCAAAACCTAGACGATAACGCGTTTATAGCGCTTGATTTAAAAAAATATAGTCGCACGCTCGCGATCATACGGGAATTGAAATCAATAGTAAATACAAAAATATTGTCCGACCGATTTTGCAGAAAGTCAGACTCTCTAAACGCGTTATCTTATAGCCTAGGCTATGAAATAATACATTGACCAAAATGATTCTCAACAAGAGCGAAAAAGAGTTTTCCAACAAAAACGTAAAGCAGAGAAAATATAGCAATTTTTAGTTTATTGCAGTCAAATTAGATTACTCAAATTTGTATACGCGACACAGAGAAAAATTTCAAACACGGATATTTTCCGTTCAAGGTCGAAATTTAAAAATGCCCACGGCAAAGTTTTAGATTTTAATGTGCTACATCATAATCTTTTGGTTTTAAATTTAAAAAGTTAAAAGTGAATCTCACGGAAGCCCGAGAAGACAGCAATATTTTCTAGCTCGCCTTGGTGTAAATTTCTCGTTTCCTGCATTGTGATTAGCTGAGATTGAAAATGTAAACAAATGCGCTGATTGGTCGAGAACGAAATCTGCCCTTGTTTTGTAGCGCTGGCTAGTAAATATGCAACAATTGACATTTTATGTCATTATTAATATTTATACAAAACTATTTCAAGTCAAATGGGTGGTGATAAATTTTATCCGGGCTTTCGGGCAGGCTCTTCCTCGATTCTCTGCCCTAAAAAATCCGACCACGCTGGATAATACCCTCCATATATATATATATATATATATATATATATATATATATATATATATATATATATATATATATATATATATATATATATATATATATATATATGCATGTACGAAAACCACCTATTCATTTTAATTAATTCACGGTTAATAGAAGATGAATAACCGTGATTAATCTAAGATATACACATGCATGCATGACAGATTGACAGTTCAATAACTCATTAACTTAAGTTTTGATGCATCATTTAAGCTACGTTTTTTCAATTAATTAAAAAGATAAGGATTGAATATCACCATATATATATAACCAAGTTTGTCTGTCTGAACCAAATTTACACCCATGCACAGCTCGTTAACTGAACGATTGACTAATAAGATATGATATACAGCTAAATTTGTTAGTCCAGCTGAACAAATGTCACCCACACAACCCCTGGGGCTTTCATTACAATATATTTATATCGTGAGAGTCTATTTTTGATTTTCCTATATAATGATACATATGGATATCATTATAGCCTACCATGTTAGTCGCTGGGGCGCAGAAAGCATTTACGAAAGCTATATATATATATATATATATATACATATATATATATATATACATATATATATATATACATATATATATATATATATATATATATATATATATATATATATATATATATATATATATATATATATCGCTCTATGGCCTTTAGGTCATATTGAGCGCTCTACAGGATGAGCCATGCCGCTTACGCATTGCGCACGCTCACTGCTTGCAGTTTGAGCGCTCTGGCATGGTTTTGATGTCCCACAATCGTGAGGCATCAAAGGTAACTATAAATAAGAGTTACTTTCATCCTGCTCATCAGCACTAGACTGATGAGGCCCATTAGACCGAAACGGTACTGTCTGTAGTTAGATATCGCTCTATGGCCTTTAGGTCATATTGAGCGCTCTACAGGATGAGCCATGCTGCTTACGCATTGCGCACGCTCACTGTTTGCAGTTTGAGCACTCTGGCATGGTTTTGATGTCCCACAATCGTGAGGCATCAAAGGTAACTATAAATAAGAGTTACTTTCATCCTGCTCATCAGCACTACACTGATGAGGCCCATTATATATATATATATATATATATATATATATATATATATATATATATATATATATATATATATACATGCACGAACAAGCCTTTTTCTCCCATGAAATATACGCACATACAAGAAGGTATGTGAATCAAACACGCGGCAAAAGTGTGCCGTCAGTAATTTGCACACAAGAATGCGCTCTATGGCTATATGCATAATTTTTTTGGAGTGAACATATACGGTTTATCATATACATTGTTCAAATTCTATTTTGTCACAAACGATTTGGCATCACGTTTTATTTGCAGAAATCAGAAATCACGGATATAATTTATTGTACAGTCCGTACTGTAATTTACGCATGACTTTGAAATAATTATGGCTCCAATTACTGTAAATGGTCAGTCGTATTAGTGCGATATTGTAAATCGATAGGTATATAAAAACACCACACAAAAAGAAAGATTCCCCTTAATATATCATCATAAATTGTAAATGATTGATTACCTGATAATCAAACCTATCACCAATCGGACCCATGGTAGTTTGCTTTAATGCTGTGTGAAGAATGGGGTCATTCGTGCTTTAAAGAATGACTTAGCCTCAATTGAATACAATAATACCCAATTTCAAAGTTAACAGGAATGAATCACAACAACAGTAATAATGTTTCTTCAATGATTGCACAATGGGTGCAACCACCACGCATCTCTGTGACCTCAAGGGATCGTTTGCTCACCCGCTGTTGAGATATAGCCACACATTCTTCCTGCAACAATTGAGCCACGTCAGCCAGAGTGCTGTATTCTTCGAACCGACGATAGACAAATCGGTTTTGCTGGTCCCAAAAAATTTCAATTGGGTTGAGATCTCGCGAGTTCGCAGGTCACATCATTCTCATTCTGAGAAGATGATGCCTTGAAGTTATCAAGAAGTGTGGTGGTTACACTCATTATATTTAATAAATCATTGATGAAACAACTTACTGCTGTTGTGAAATTTAAATAAAGTGATTCTTAAATATATTAAGCTTCTCTGTCGAATTAGTATAGGTAATCACACGGGAAGGAGTGCAATTAATGATTAACACTACGAGTGATATTTGAAAAATGTGCCAAAATTGCACGAGCCGCCGAGGCGATTGCAATTTGGCACATTTTTCAAATATGATTATTTATTTATTATATGCATGACAAAATCGCTTTCTTTATATTTCAACTACATTTTGTCAAGAGTTTTGAATTCTTTTGTAAGCAATTTGGTATAAACAAACTTGGGAAATGATTATAAACTCATAAAGGCACATAACTTAAACTAGAACACAAGATTCAAACTCAAACAACATATTTTAGACTAAGAAAATCTTTATAAATTGTATTTCAAACTTACATAGTCACGTTTCGCTGCATCCCGCCAAGATTATTTCTTAAGACTGTTTCCAGGTATTTTCCACAGGCTCTTTTTGCCATACAATGTTTCTTAAACTCATTCTTGTGCCAAAATTGAGTTAAATTGTCCACATTTGTTAGAAATACTTATCTAATTTCGCCGCCATATTGGATTTTGTTGTTTTGATTTCCCGCTCCCCCCAGCAATCACGAAAATCATTGATTGCACTCCTGGAGAGTGCAATTAATGATGGTAATAGAACGAATAGGAGTGCTATTAATGTCATAATCATACGAGTGATTACAAAATCAACCGACCGCGTAGCGGGAGGTTGATTTGTTAATCACGAGTATGATTATGGCATTAATAGTACGACTTAATTCGTTCTATTACTTATTAATTATTTATCTTCTGTGATCAAACTGTTTAAGGAAAAGCAGAAAAATACAATTTGTTGAAATTCAATATAATTTTTAAATTTTTGTCACGACAATTCTTATTGAAATAGTACAATTTTGAATTATTATTTATCATATATAATCAAATTAACATATTATTAACTTCCGGGCATTATTTCCGGTATAACCACATGACAACATTTGTTTGAATTATTCAACACACAATTGGGAAGCCATGTTTGTATGTTTATAATTAAAATGCCGACCTATCAACCTCCCAGGTCGGCAATGTTTTGCCGACCTTAATTCAGCCAAAATAAGAATCTTTTTTGGTGCTTATAGCTGTTAAAAAGTCAGCGATTATAGAGTTCGATACACTTTGGTGTAAGGTTTAAGAATTAACGGGTATATTTATGTTATAATTTAGGTAAAACTCTAAAAGAAAAGGCTTCGTGACATTTATACTTTTCAATGATTCGTAAATACGTGATTACTAGTGCAGGCTACTAGTGCTCCAAGACATGGAAACAGATTTTAAAAAATGCCGAGATAGGGTCAGATTTAGGTCGGCATTTTTTTTTCCGACCTCAATTTTGACGGTTTTCGAGGGCTGATTTAAAAATTAAAAGGTCAAAATTTGTGAATTCCTCCATTTTGAAATTTTTTACAGCAATAAAGAAAATAAAATTCAAAGTTTGTATCCTGAATGCTGATTGGCTAGTTGTAAATACTAGACTGATTTTCATTGGCTGTAGACAAGAGTGCGATTACAGCTCAGAAAATGTGCGATTAATGCTCAAATCGCACTCCTGTAAACCAATGAAATTGCAGTATTTGCCACTGATTACAGAAGATAAATAATTAATGAAATAATTGCACTCCTCTTAACCAATCAGATTGCAGTAATTTTATCATGTATATAATAAAAGCTAAAATACTATGCTCAGAAATCCGAACGAATCCGATCAAGATTGCATTGCAAGTTGCAAGAAAAATTGCACCGTGTAACATGGCCTTAAACGTGGATTGTTGGCAGAAGGCCGGGCGAAGAGTTGCAGTGGCGGCTAACCGAAGATGGGACATCACGTATACCAATTAAACTATATGTCTAACTGTTTTACTTAGTTGCATTCCGTTTTGCACTTAATTATTTACATTTTTCTTCTTTCAATTATAAAATGAATATGATTACTTGTATTCTATTGTCTCGGTTAATCTCAACCTCGTTCCCAGGGTCTCTCCTTCTGTCATCTGGGAGAGACCCTGGCTGCGGCTGGTCACGTGCCTCCCAGATTCTGGGAGGTAAATTTAATTGTAACTGTGAGAGGGGTGGGAAAGGAGCGTGTTTGTAGCGTTTTAAAATTGCAACTTTGGGTGATGAAGTTTACTGTAAATTTGCAACAAGAAATCGTAAAGAGAACTCTTAAATTAATATTTATATCGTGACGCTCTACTCTATAATCTGGTGTCGAGTTACAATTCAAGCAAGTTGGATCAGATTTCAATATTCAACTTATAGATTTGCCAAAGAAAGCACGCTTGCCGCTTGTGCAGCGTGGCGATATTAAACCTACAAGAAAATGTAGATCTCTAGACCGAACAGTGTGGTTGTTATTTATTTAGTATTAATGTCTATCCTGATACTCTGACCAAAAGAATTTATTTATTGATGAGATGTGGAATTGCAACGAAATAGCGAGATCTTTTGATTTCCGAAATATCGCCAACTGTTTCCAGATTGTTGATCTATATAAAGGCCTTATCAAAAAAACTTAAAGCCCGTCAAAACACTATAAAATTGGCCCTTGGCATTGCTGAAACCAACGATCATGGTATATGTCAAAGTATAGCTGTCTGTTGAAAATCTACGGTATTAAAATCATACACCAAAGATAAGTCAAACGACAAATTATATGTCACTATATTATACATGTCTTTCAATGAGCACTGTTTTTAGTAGTGTTTACCACCTTTATAAATTTTGTAAACAGCTTTCGTTTTGATATGAATAAGCTTTAAGTTTTTGCTGTATATGCATTCTTAATAATACAAGTGAGATTTAAATTTTTGCTTTGACTTTGTGAAGTAGAATACCGTTATTTTTTAATGGACAGCTTACATCGTCTATATCATATCCAGGATTGCTTGTGTGTGAACGCATTATTCACTATATGACACTATCAAATAAATAAATGATTAATGAATTAGAGATAAACAGGTGATTCACAATAAAAACTTTAAAAATGTTAGTAGAAGTAGGCTAGAAAACTCGAAAATTTATGTCTATTCGTATGATGCCAATGACGGTCTGTGCGCATCTGACACTGTAAATTTGCGATATAGATTATAGTATGTTAACACAATATAATGATTAATAGAGACCAAAAAAAGGCTAAAGTCTTACTATAATTACCGAAAACGAATTATGTAAAGTAAGAATGTAAGAATGTTCTTGTAAATTCAAAGCAAAGAAAATAAACAAAAATTAGCAAGTATTTTGAACGTAATAATTCGCAAAATTTATGTTTTTAACGAATGTTCCACTGGAAGCATGTTTATGTAATTTAATACTTTTCCCACGGGGGGGGGGGGGGGGGGGGTGAAACTTTTTTTAAAATTATGTCGGTATATGGGTTATCTGCATGCCCAAACACATTTCACAATGATTGTAGATATTTTCTCTCGCTGTACGGATATATGACAATGTTTTTTTTTGGTACACTGTAGTCGTTCCCGAAATTCTGGCCGACAAACAGGGGAGAATCAAAACAATATGACAGCTTGACAGTGCAGTTGGACTCTGAAAAACAATCTGGTGGAATATGGACTAGAAAGTTTATCTTGTCGCCTCATCCAGTATGTATAAATGCATTTCGGGTTTTTCCAGCTATAGGTTTTTATTTGCCAATTTAACAAGAGTGATTTGGTTTTTTATTTGATCTCAACAAGTCTAGATTACTATTTAAATAATCTTAATCAATAATCACTCCAACCGAAACCACAGAAATTGTGTGTGTGTGTATATATATATATATATATATATATATATATATATATATATATATATATATATATATATATATATATATATATATATATACATATATATATATATATACAGTATATATAGGTCATGTTAGTTTTATTTAAAGAGAATATTTTGCAGATAATATTAACCCTGCATGACCCTAACACCAACTCTAACCACAACAAAATCCTCAACAATACTCTAAAACTAGCAAATTTAAATTTAGGATTTGTCTGGTGGTCAAGTTGTTAATATTTTCCATTACACGAAATGGCCGGACCACCAAATTCCGCCCGACGCAGATGCAATCATCACGCTGACGTCATTGGTTGAGAATTCAATAAAGAATTATGGTCTAGGGCCAATCATCGTTGTATGCAGGTACATTATTAAATTATTTAATACAGTATTAGGCCTACATATTGTGCACTTATTATGTCTGCTCTGGAGAGTACCAATGTTTAACGAGACGAAGTTGAAGGAAAAAAATTGAGATTCAAGCAAAAACAAAACAAATATTTCCTGATATAGAACAGCGACATTAATTGTTTTGTTTTTCATGTATAGCGGCAAAGAATTAGTAAACAAATTCACAAATTAAACAATTATACTAGCTACTAAAAAAACGTTTCAGCAGTACTCCCTGTTGTTTTAAGAGTTTTTTGTATTTTCCTTCTGCATATGTTATACTGTAGTCTGTAAGTATTCTTTTTCTAAACCGGTCGGTGGGAGCGAGTAACCTGCACTGGGGGAAAAAAGTGAAATCCATACTATGATATTTGCAATTGCACCACTAACTCCGTAGTACCCCCGTAGTAGTATGTCCATACTATTTCGACATTACATCCATAGCATGGAAATATACAATTATAGGCCAAAAAAATATGTGGGTTTCCGGTTTCCCGACCCTACCTAGCTTTTGGACGTCGAAATCCCTACCCTAACCTTTTTTTGGATCATGCTTGTAAGTGTTTCCACTTAGAGGAAAAAGTTTGTGGAAAATTGAAATTTGAGGCAATATTAAGGAAATTTATCTTTGGATGTGGAAGCACTGACTAAACAAAATGGCGTCCGGTTGTTTGGAAAATCTAAAAAAAAAGTTTAAAAAAAAAAGTTAAAACCGACCTACCCTACCTAAGTTTTTATAAGAAGAAACCAGAAACCCACATATTTTTTTTGGCCTTATCATGGATAGTCAAAATCCATTCTATTTCCAGTAAAGGTCCATACAATTTCCATTCTATGACCTTCTATGGATTTTCAAAATTTTTTCCAGTGCTGTGGGAGCACCTCAGTTTTCAGCTTCGGTTGATAACACAACTTTTGGCTTGATAGTTCTTGATATTCTGCGAAATTGTTAATTGACAGTATTCCTTTCTTACTGCGACAACTGCCGGTTGACAATTCTCTGCCGGCAAATGATAATAGTGCTCTAAAAATGCTATAGAATCCCCGTTTTACATCACAAATTAAATTTTATATCGTCCTCAAAATATAAGGCAAATGAAAATTTGAGAAAGCTTTTGGAAATCCAAAGAAAGAATTGGCAATTATTTTTCCTTTTCTACATCATAATGTCTGTGCATTTAAGTAATAGCTCAATTTGATATTTTTCAGATCAATTTGCATAGGATAGAATTATATATTTATATATTTCAGCGATGGAGCAGGTCGAACAGGAACATACATTGCAATTTCAAACCTTCTTGAACGAATGAAAATTGAACAAGCAATGGATGTTTTCCAAGCCATAAAAATGATCAGAGGAACACGACCTCAATTTGTCGAAAATGCCGTAAGTACAAATTTGACGAAAATGTAGCTGGACTTAACCTTATTTTGTATTAATAACTAACACGATTATAGTATAAGAGTCGTATTTTTGGTTTTGAAAGAATGGATTGAGGGAGAAATTATTTATAAGAATTATTCAAATTAATGCGCGGAGAGCAATCGGTAGGCGGCCATATTGGCTTTTTGCTCGGAAAATAACTGATGACCAACTGTTACCGATGTTGAACATATAGAAGCAAATGTATCCCATGAGCAAGAATCCCGAGCTAAATCTCCCTCAATCATGGGGCCGGTTGTTCAAAGATAGATTAACGCTTATATATAACACTTATATATACAACCCTTTGTTAAAATTTAACCATGCATCTGTTTGGGTATATATATATATGGGTACATCCGCACTTCTGTTTATTTCAGTCAACTGGATTGATCCAGACAAGAATTTTGGAAAAATATCTTTATGTTTATAAACAAGCCAAGGACTTTTCGTTAGTCTAGGGGTATAAGTAAATCGGCTTTCGAACAACTGGGCCTTGAATTGTAACAAAAATTAAATTGTTTTCTTCTTTAGGAACAATACAAGTTCTGTTACACTGCCATTATGGCGTACCTGGATGGCTTCAGTGACTACGCTAATTTCGAGTGACCAACTATATCCCAGTATATATTCATAATAATAAATTTCAAAAGAAGAAACTAACTTCGTTGTATACGCTTAAAGCGAAAACTTGTCATACGTATTTTAATAGTTTTAAAAACTTTATTCTGCAGGTCATAGATCTGTCAGTGCATAAACAATACGAGTACTATACTATAGATTTACCGTCTTAAAAGCGGACTCAAAAGGACTAAAGTAAAGAAGCAATGTACATGATGATATTTGGATGTCAAGTCTTTCGCAATTGCATGTCGAAACTAGTAATAATTAAAATTATAACATAAATTAATAATTATTTTATTATCTTTTTGATAACCTACAAACCATCAAGGTATAGCAGATCTCTCAGAAGTCTCATGGGGTATCCTTCTGGCTTCTCAACTGCATGGGTTGGGCGGATGGCTGAAAGCATCTACTTATCTTATAATTGCATGGTTAACACGTTTGCATGCATGGTAAATATACTCACCCAAAGTTATGGCAAAAAGCTACTCCATCAGCCCGAGGTCTAGTAAAAATCCTTCTGACTGTCCTCATGTCTCAGGACACTTCCGTGTCTGAAAGGAATTGTTTAGTCCAAGAGTAAAATAATATCGCCACTGCACATTTAAATCGACCTTGAGTGGCTATAGGAGTGCCCAATAACGTGGTGCATGATAAAAGCTAGATTTTCTACTGAGGCTGTACTGATCAGATGTTTGAAAACCTGTACAATTTATTCTTTATTTTTACCTGGTTGGAAGTAGGACAGGTTCATTTAATAAACAAAATTAGATGTTATCCCTGCGAGTTCCCAGAAAGTAGCCTACAATTGTCTGGCATGGCCGTACCTGACTGGTTGTTGCATGGGAGCCGATGGCAGGAAATTCCCACCAACGTCGATCTTCGCTGGATGGTGTGTTTCTTTGTACGATGGCCAACCTTAGCCTGCATGGGCAAATGTTCAAGAATTCGAAGAACATTTTATGCACAAAGATGGGAAAATGTGATTTCAAACAGTAAGTTTTTAATCGTATCGTGTTAAGCCATCTTTGTTTGCATTGATGCAAGAAAGGTATTATTTGACAGTTGAAAACCTAAGTTTTATTGATATTAAAAAGTAAACCGTCTATACATAAACTCCATATATGTCGTACTATTATTACCTAATCTTGGGATAAAATCAAGTTTAATTAACAAATATATTTTTTTGTGTAGGTACAAAAATGTGAAAGTGCGATGGCCAACACCTCGTGATTTAAACTTTCACTTTTCCGAAAGAAAGCGAAGGCTAAAATTGCGAGACATGCACTCACGATTCATTTCAGTGTACTAACTCAACGGCAACGGCAGAATGTCGTGTTTAATTCATAGATGTTAATCATGTATGGCATATCGTTGTTGGTGGTTCACGGTAAGTACTGGTGTTATTGTATTATCATCTGAAGTGTGTTATGCTCCAAATGTGTGCGCAAATTACATTCTAGGTTTGAGCATTCGGAATTCACTAACCAAGCTTCGAATCCAGTGTTACATTTATTTATATAGAATAAGATTTCGTTTTGGTGATAATGAGCATGGTGTATTTTAAATCCCGTTGTGACGTTTCCAATATTCTAAGAAAATCGTGTAACATGAGACGGGTTTGAGTGTATTGCATATTCCACAATACGATTCTTGCCAAGGGGAGATTGCTGGCACTTATTTGCTTAAAATTTCAAGTCTATATTAAACTTCAGTTTTAAGATTTGTATCACTTCCCCCCTCCCTCTGTTCAGATATTCTGGGTACATTTTACTAGTGCACCCCCCTCCTCTGCACAGGTGTTAATTCTTTCGTAGTGTCTGTCGGAGTCTGGATCTTTTCTGTAATGACCCAATATACTTCAAGTGCCCTCACAAATCCAATGGAATTTGCTCATTTAGGCTGATGCTCAAGCATGACATGAACAAGAAAAATACAAATAAGGTTTCGAGTGCAAGGACTATTGCAGAAATAACTTTATTTGCTTATTTCCATTACACATGTTCAATATATACGCAATGGATCAAAATGCTGAACAGCCAAAGCAAAATCATACCCATCAGGCTACAAAGTCATAATAATTAATAACTTGTCTGGATAGTTTAGCTCACAAAATTAATTATTTCTAATTAATGATTATTATTCTTTAATAAAGAAGTTGAATTAAAAAATATATAACTATGAACTTAATATAAACAAGATGCTCAATACAGGGTGTATAAAAAAAGGAGACCTTTAGAAATCAAGCATATTATTAAAATTTGAATGCCTTTTCAATTGCACATATGCTGAACCGTGGTGCGTGAAATATTGATGAGTGCATACAGTATATTAGAAAAAGGAGACCTTTAGAAATCAACCATTGTTATAATTTGAATCCTGAAGCACTTTGCTAAGCCCACGAGTGCGTAACATGCGATCTACGTACAGTATGCATGGCAGATTGTTCCCAGGAGCAGACAATCTTTTGTTTAAACGTTATTTCAATTTCGAAAGGTCTTCTTTTTTCAATAATTCACGCCTACGGTTCAGCATATGTGCAATTGAAAAGCCATTCAAATTTTAACAATATGCTTGATTTCTAAAAGTCTCCTTTTTTTATACACCCTGTAGAGCGTCTTGTTTATATTAAAATTCTTACAATTAGCAAATACAATATTGGCATTGTACATTGGCAAATACACCATATCGGAATTGCAAATACACCCTATCGGAATTGCACCACCATTGGGAATTGAGTGCAAAACTATTGTTTCAGTATTGAAATTATTCTCATTTTGGATTCAAATTTTAACAGTTGAATAAATATCTCCTAACATACGGGTCATTTGTTTATAAGTCTTGGTACAAATTTAAAGATGGTTCGACTCGCGACTTATCAACAAAATTTCGTGGGTAAACATTTTACAAAAAAGGAAAACTTTGAAAACTTTGTTGCTGCATGCATGGTGAACTTTCATGCTTATAGATCGAAAGCTTTTTCGAAAGCAATAAACGTGGTGTTGCCACCGAACAAATCAATTATATTGGTCGCCATCCAAACCGACAAAGAATGAACTGTGTATATAGAATTGAATCCACTTATATTTCCAAGTACTGCTTTTGGTGATCAACATTGTTCTTTGTATAAAGTCAGTTTTATTAACATATTATCGTGTTTTCCCAGGAAGTACAGTGCGGAACTACAAAGACAACGAACTCGTGGTTTAAACATTTAACTGGCTAACGCTTTCACTGTATCAGTTTCCACAATCAGCAGCAGAATGTCGTGGCTAGTTTATCGCTGGTTACTCTTGTATGGTTTAACATTATTTGTGTTTAAAGGTAGGTATTTTATAGTAATATAGCAAACACAATGTTGAAATCGAGGTTAAAAGGTATTTTTAATATTGCTTTATTGGATTCACCCAATCAGTTATAATAATAGTTCCTCATGAGACCAAATAACAAAATTCCTCATGAGACTAATAAATTCAATATACAATTCGTATGTAATAAAATTTATTTAATAATAATAAAATTAATAAATATTAATAATAATAATCTGCAAGGTCATGCAAACCAAACCTTACCCTACACATTAATGAAATCAAACTTGAACTCAACTACCGAGCTGTTGGCTTTTGGTCATTAAACCAATGCTCCAAGCTGGCTTGAAAGATAAATTAGGCGGTGTCAAAATGCACAAGTATCAGTATGCTACACTGTAAATTTCAAGGAGTTAAATTAACTCCAAAAGTGTTATACTGTCACAAAAAAACGATGACAAAACAACACTTTTGGAGATGATTCAACTGCTTGAAATTTACAGTGTACTTAGACGTACGCAATTTAGAGTGTTAGTCATTGGCTTTAGTTCTATGTTCAGTGTTACTGTACGTTATGTTTGGCACTGTTTTAGTAATCTAGTTTTGTCGCTTCTCGCATGCTATACACGAGACTCTGTTATGGGTGAGGGGGGATTAAAAAATTCATAACTACATGGTAAAATTTGAGAGTATTAATCTGTGAGAATTTTAATCTAAAACTAAAATATCCCTAAAAATAAATTGGCACAATAATTCTTCGTCCTAAAATCCTAATGCAATAATCCATAATCTTTTTTTTTTATACCTTGTAAATAAGTACTCTAGGTTGACAATTATACTTTTGAGTTGAATTATCATCTTGAATTTTCAACTATATCCCGGATTTTTAATTTCATACCATTTGTCGTATGTACTGTAATGCAAAAGTACGTTAAATAGGTTGTTGAGTTCTTATTTTTTGTTTGCAGGTTGTCAGAGTCTTTTTCTCAGGCATACTCAGTCTGGAAAGTGTATTGCAGCAGGAAGTCAGATCTCGGATGATATTAATTCGAGAAGTTACTGGGTTGAAATGGTTAACAACAGCTTGAATGTTAGTGCACAGTTCCGTTATCTCGATACAGAACTGTTACAAAATATCAAGACTGGAGGGACATTAGCGTCTAACGCTAAGAATAAAATGAAATTCCTAAATCGTTTATTCATACATTACGGCAAAAATAAACAAGGAAAAAAGTTCCAAAGCAGTAGTGATCATCATTTGAAACAAACAGATGCTGGATCTTTATATCTTTACGAAGTGGACTTTTGTGTTCAGCCTAATAGAAGTTATGTTGATCTGAAAAAAGATGGATGTAGTAACGTAGAACAAAACTTTACTTTTGGTAAGTGAATATTCAGTACTTCAATTTTCAAATACAAGCTTCGTAAAATCTTTCTCAATAAGCTTAACCTAATAACCTTACTAACACCATCTCGAAGACCTGTTTTGTAAAAATTGTAAATATTTACAAATTATAAATGTAATTAATCACTAGTTAACTTCGCTTTCATCTTTCATATCATTTCAATCTTATACCCTTTTACGTTTGCAAATATTGTAATTTGTGTAACTACTATGCATGATTAAATACGTCAGTGTACCGCGTACACTGTAAAAACATATTGGTTAAAATAACCAGTTTTGACAGTTGTTACAGGGGACATTTCAAGCTCTAGAACATACTCTATAAAATACCACTTAATAACAGCAGTGCTGTATTCTGGAAGTAACTTCGTTACAAGTAACGATATTACTAATCGTCACTTTTTTAGGTAACTGTAACAGTAACTAGTTACGTTTTGAAAAGAGGTAACTGCATGACAGTGTTACTATATAACTAGTTACATTTTGGCTTAAAATGGAACGATAACGCGTTACTTTTCAGACCAACGTTTACGTTGCATTTTCACGTTAAAATATAGTAGGCTTATATGCTATTTTGTTTATTCTATCAACTTTTATTACATGTATCTAATGTGGTCATTAAACCGATTGACTGTACAATAACTCCCCTCCCATTCCAGTTGGACTATCCTATTCTTTACAGTAATTTACTTATTAAAACCTGCAGATGTAACTTTAAACAAGCGGTTACAAAAACTATTGAAAGTAACTTTTTAACCAGTTGAAACCATCGTGAAGTAACTTTGTAATGTTAACTATTAATAGTTACATTTTTGTGGCTTTTACCGGTAACTATTTCTTTTTACGAGGATGTATAACTGTAACTATAGAGTATAGTTCCAAAAACAGCATTGAATAACAGTTAACCAAGGTCGCGAGATTGCCAACTCTCGTGCACTCTCATCCTCGTTTGATCTGGGCGTATAAGTAAATTCGTACTAGTTAAAACATGAGCAGCCGATCTTTATCTGATATACAAACTCGAGCGCTAGCCGAATATCAGATAAAGATCAGATGCGAATGTTTTAACGTGCTTAAAGAACGACCCATCTTACGAGTTCATTGGCGAAGTAATTTTAAAAATAAACATTGTCTGAGCCGAGAAAATCAAAGCTGCACGAAGTTTATGTAAATCAGGACAAATCTTTTTCCGATTTACAAACATTGATTAAACATTCATTTCTTTTGAATTTTCTTCATGAATTATTAATGCAGCATGCATGCAGGTCTAAAACCGTCATAATTGAACTTAGATTGAATTCTAAAAGCACACTGCTCTCTGTGAGTCAGAATTAAAGTTTGCATTTACAAGTCTTCAGACAACCTTTTTACTTATGATGACAAAAAACTTCAATCTTGGCCAAATGCTTGTAGAATGTAGAACGACTAAACGTTTGCACTACTTTCCCCCTAAATTTATTTTTATTACATTTTATAACTATAACATTCAAACTCCCCCCGCGCCGTTATTTCGGTCACAATAATGTTGTGCCAGATTTTCAGGTATTATAATTGCATAAAACATCATTTAATTACTGGAAAGGGGGAAGGAGGTGATTATATAAGGAGAACAACGTCCGTCGTTGCATGTGCGCTGTTTAGCCAAGATTGTAGGTAAGCTACATTTTTGAGGCGTACGTGCATCTATTCGGAGAACACAACTGATATTTCCCTGAAATAAGGTCATCAAGACTAAGGCCCGGTTTAGACGCCGTGCTTTTCATGAGCCGAACTTAATACAATGAATTAAGCACATGAGAAGCACGGCGTCTAAATCAATTAAGCACTGCACTTAATATTAAGCACGGCTAAATTAATAAGTTCGCCTGGTTCAGGCGTGCTACACGGCTGAAGCACATGTTGATTTATACTGCCGTGCTTCACATGAGCCGTACCAAATGCATAAATTATGATAAAATAGAACATTTATAGTACGCGTGCGTTGATTGGTCGAGAAGCGTGTTTCTACGCGGGAAATTTCCCGCCTAAATTTACAATCGTAAACAAAACAATTAAGAATTGTTTAATACAGTCAAAATACAAAAACCTTCCCACTTCCGCTTCTGGCTTGTTTTGTATTTCTGTAATTTGTTCTATTTTTTCTGTAGTGATTTAATACCGCTTTATCGGCAAATATCGCGGTAGAATTTCCCTTTCTTTTCTTTATATACGTCAATTTGTAGCAAAGGATACACCTTTCGTAGACTCTTTGCATAAAAGTTGCGAAATTAGGCTTATAGCGATATTTGCTGATAAAGGCAAAAAGGGTTTCTTGCAGTAAATTGATGGAGCAAAGGTCGGCATTATTACGCAATGAGAATTTGTAAATATATCGAGTCTACTACAAATCTTTTTTTAGTTATATTAAGAAATAAATATAAAGCATTTATTATGTATGACCCATACAGTTATAGAAACACTTGTAGTAGTTTGGGAGAACTCGAATAACGTGGAAAAACTCGCCCTAAGCCTATATAGGTCTCGTTTTCCCACACATTATATCCAGGCATTATGCTATGTTTGTAGTAATAAGGCTTTTCAAAAAGCAATTGAAATTTTTAATAACCACAAACCTGTAGACGCTCAGAAATGGCAAGATTGTATGTGATAAACCCTTTTTTCTTATTATGAATTGTCACTCGCCCCAGGTTTCGAAGTGAAGCAGCGCAAATTATTAAGTACGGCCAGGGTACGGCTCATGAAAAGCACGCCTGTCTAAATCAAAATTGGAAGTACGCCTATTTTACTCGAGTAAAATATGAATTAAGTTCGGCTCATGAAAAGCACGGCGTCTAAACCGGGCCTAACGCCTGTATTCTAAAAATGTCACTCACACTGAAACTGAGCTTTCCTTGAGTGTCAGTGCTGTTTTTGAATTGCTTGAGGGTGAATATTCACATATAGTAATGTACGAGGCACTAACCCTCCATCTATTCAAAAACGGCACTGACACTCAAAGATCCGTTTGAGATTGAGTGTGAGCTTTTAGAATACAGGCGCAAGTGTTAACATACTTCAAGACTCTATATATGTTTAAATGTCTCCAACCATATTTATGTCAGTATATATATATTATTTATTGTTTACAAAAGTAGTAATCTTCATTTTTAGGATCAGTGACACAGTACGGCACCAAAATGAAAGATGTTCATTGTTCCCCCAAACAATATATGATGGTCAAGAGAGCTGATTATGGAGATTTTAATAAAACAGGTTTCTTTAATGACGAAAATATTGACACAACATGCAGCAGCTTAACCAATTGTCAGGTAAAATCTCGTTGTGGTGGAAATAGATCTTGTGAACTTACCATGGACAATAATTTATTACCATCAGATTATTGTCCTGATACTTCCAAAGAAATTTACACAGAGTACACTTGTGTTGATAGCAATTGGTCAACCGTTATAACTGCAGGTAAAGTGAATATTCTAAAGTCGATGTAATAATATCTAACAGTTGAAGAGGCCAGGATGCATTCAAGACTAGTAAAAATTGCACCGAACCAATGTAGCGAGTTATACGGTGGTGTGAAGCAACTTAAACGTATCGTTGGATCCCTGTTTCGATTTTGGCATAATATGAAGAATTGTATCAAGGCTTCAGTCGGAAAAATATCAAAGCCTTGATCAGACATGAAGAAATATCAAGGCCTCAGTTTGTGTTATCCGCCTTAACCTTCGGCAGATAACACAAACTTCGGCCTTTTGGATTGATCAATCATGCTCAATCTCATTCAGTAATTCCTAAATAGCATTCTAGCATGGGAGAGTATAACAACGCTGAATATATAAGGAGTTAAAACCTGGAGGAAGTTGAAATTAGGACAACGGTCAAGAAAACCTATTGGATTATATGTCGGTAACATTCGAAAATCTTGCTTTGTTAACGACCGTGTGAATCAGCCTTTTCTTACGCCATGCGATCCGGCTTAATCTGCCATTTCTGGGTGGCAAACCCTGACTGGAACAGTAGATAAGAGATAACAAGCGAATAAATTAGTGAATCTATTGCCTGTATCTACTTCACTGAGTTTCTTCTTCGCTTGTGGTCACTATTTTTCGCTACGGCAGTTTGACACCCAAAAGCTATAGCTAGTATAGAGGAGTATTTAGAATGACCGATTATGAAGAAAGCGGGATAATTTCAGGACAGTTGGTTTCAAGAATAAATGTATTCTCTTTAATTCAAACTTTCTGTTTTAGCACCTATTATATTATTAACGGGTTCACCATACCGGGGTCACATCACAATAAAGGATGGTTCAACTTGGAGATACGTTAATGTAGAGAATTGGGATATAGACCGAGAAAAAATGCTGTGTCAACACTTGGGATTCAAAGAAACGGACGCGAATGATATTCGTTCTGGATCGATTTTGAGTAACTATAATATTGCAACCGGAGACTTCATATGTTATAACACACAGCTAAGTGGAACGTCCTGTTGTATCCATCTTGTTCCTTCTACAACTCCTTCAAGAACTTCCATTCCATACGTAGAATGTGAGTAACGGGCATAAAGCAGTCCAATATTAGCGAGTAACGGGCATAAAGCAGTCCGTATTCAATAACGCTTATGGCTGGATCTTCATCAATGCTAATATTACAATAAAATATATTTTTCGCGCTATAAAGATACAAAGAGCTTAATAATATTATCATAGTTTCTTATGTTTTTCTGATAATGTACTAAACATAGAGTTTAAACATCTTACGTAGCATGCACATTATGTCTGACACCATTTACGAAGATATAAGGTACTGGTCTCGATCAGGCTTTTAGCCTCATCACATATTTCCCATTATATGGCACAGATTCAGCTGCCCAAGTAAATGCCAGTGTATAGGTGCTGATTTTCTTTCTCTATTTTCATTGTAGGTAAGGTATGTGATAAACCAATACTAAAAGACGTTCCCACGTTCCCTGTATTTTCTGGCAGTGGTTCTAGCAACTATAGAAATGCAAGATTTTCTGCCATTGGTTGGTGTGCTTCAGGTTCCACACCTTATCTTTTGATCGACCTTCAAAAAGAATATCACATAACACGGGTTGTGGTAATGGGAAATAGACGTCAGACGAAATGGAGTGGGTCATATTCAATGACGTACAGTCATAATGGAAGTTATGAAAATGAACAAAAGGTATTTATGACGGTCATGATAGAGTGGATCAACAAAGCGAGCAAGTTTCATTCAACTAAAATATTTTGATGGAGAGAAAATCAATATACCAATTTCACTAGAATACTGGATTATATTAACATATCTAAATTAAGGTGTTCGAACTTTCATAGCCACCATAGGTATTGCTTACACTGATATAGATAATAATCATAGAGCTAGTCACAAAAGAGGGTAATTATAATGGTCATTCATCTATTCTCGCTTGATATCACCGAGCTTTTGCTCAAATCAACCACAAGTTCATTGACGTATATCCAAATCGCTTTCGCGACATTAATAACAGAAATTAAAGTATATTGCTTCAAAGTATACAAATAATGAATGTTTATGAGTGGAATGGCAAGAATTTTTTCATGAGGTGAAAGATGGAATGTTCTATTCAACGAGGCGACAGCCGAATTGAATGGAACATTCCTCTTTCACCGAATGAAAATATTCTTACCATTGCACGAATAAACATTCATTATTTGTTTTATATAATACCAAAATAGACTAATATTACTTTTTCAAGAACAGTTTATTAAAACACCATTAAATAATTAATATAAATACACACATTTTGACGGATGCGATTTATCGAAAACACAAAGAGTGCATTGGAATAAAACGTATAGTACAATTGCACTCGCAAAGAGTTCAATGGAACGTATTTCATTGCACTCTTGGAAAATGGAATTTTCTATTCAATATCACTTGACCATAAACAACCAATTAAACGATCAGAATTCAATAAGGTATTATATAAAAAAAATATTTCACCACAAAAAGCGCAATATAAATTACTGATCCTAAAGGGAGGGGGGAGCAAGAACGGGGGAAGTCAGCTAAACAAGAATAAAATATAGAATTAATATGCACAATTGCTGTTTCATTTTGGTGGTGGTCTTGGAATAGATGAAATTGATTTTAGACAAATGTATGGAATTTTTTTGAATTAGAAATATTTTCTATTTAGATAACAGGAAACAAGAACGGTTACCAAGCATCGACTACGCATGTTGATATTTTTAATGTGAGATTTATAAAGATACAATCAAGTGAAAGTCAGTACTTTTGTCTCAGAATAGAATTGTGTGGAGAAGGTATACCTTTATAATACTCAGTGATATTAGTTTGTTCACAGGAATTTGTTTGAAATTTTCTGTGGAAAAAGCGCATTTTCCCATATAATTAATATATTTGTTTTTTAGACATAGTTTTGTTTATTGCAAATATGAGCGAGCATTCGATCAGAACCGATATTCTGTCCTGGTGAGCCTTAAAGGTCCTAAAAATTAAAATATTCAAAACCATCTGAAACAAATTGCAAAAAAATAACAAAACCTCTAAAAATTACAGAGAATTAGCCTTTCTCACGAAGGCCAAAATCCACCATTTTGGGGGGTACTGTCTGCGCTGGCGAAAAATTCTAGACAATTCAAAAAACGTAAACAGCGACTTTTAAAAGTTGCAACTGTAAATTCACCATTATACAAACAACTACAGTACTAAAAAGTCGCATTTCGTGGTGCGGAGACTCTCAAACGTGGGAGAGACAGTATCAAAAATGGCGGGAAAATCGTCCGTGAGAAACGCTAATTGGAAGCAGTCCAAAATTTTAAAATTTCCGTCCAAACCAAGATACATCAATAGCACATTTAATTCCTTGCTAAACTTTATCGTGTTTCTATTTAGCTCAAATGCCAGCTTCTGTACAAGACATTAAAATTCAACCATCATTTACCTCGGCAAGTGTGACGTGGAAGCTACCAACCTCCGCTTCAGTCTCTAGTTATATAACACACCTCGTTATATATCTCAACGGTACAGAAAAAAAGCGTATATTTCGAAGTACTCAAATTAACATTGAAGGACTTACACCGTATACTTGGTATAAAGTTGAAATTGTGACTCAGGATGGTTCTTCGCAGAGCAGCGAAAAAGCGGCCTCTGAAATGTTAAGGACCAAGAAAGGTAAACAAAACTGTATGTACCTAAAGGCCATGTTACACGGTGCAATTTTTCTTGCAACTTGCAATGCAATTCTACTCTTGAGAGATGTTAATTAGTGAAATCAGTGAAGAATTTTCGATATGTTCAGAAAACATCAACGGAGTGTAACGAAGACTCGTACTTGGCAATTTTACATCTCTCAAGAGTAGAATTGCATTGCAAGTTGCAAGAAAAATTCTACCGTATAACATGGCCTTAAATCCTATGTTCAGCTGCCCTCTAAAAAAAGCAACTTCCCACTGAGAAAAAACGACCTTCCATATTCATTTTTTTTATATAAAAAATATTTTATTTAAATTCAAAAATTGACAATTGCGCCAAAAGCCACTAAAGGCTTATCTGGGGCGCCCTTGATTAAATGATCTTTTGTTTGTTGTGATCTTCTTGTACACCACAAGATAATTATTTTTTAGAAAAGAGATGAGGGTTTTTTTTGAAAAGAAGGGTCATGAAGTTTGATTTGTGAGTGTACGTTAGTTTTGTAATATTCCAAGCAATTCTCTCAAGCCACTTGATTGATATATACTCTTGCTGTATTGGTAACAGAAGATTGATACTCGACTGTTAACTCTGTTTCAGGCTCCGTGACCAACTACGGCACCAAAATGGAAAATTTTCATTGTTCTCCAAGACAACGTATTGACATCAAGAGGGCTGTTTATGGAGATTTCTATAAGAATGGCAAGTTTGATGGTAGTGCACTCATCGATACGAAATGCAGTGCACTGACCAACTGCCAGGTGAAATCACGTTGTGGTGGGATGAAATCCTGTGAATTTACCGTGAACGACAATTTATTACCATCGCAGTATTGCCCTGATACTGGAAAAGAAATTTACACCGAGCACGAATGTGTTGATACCTATAGTTCAACTACCATAACAGGTAAAGTGGATATTGTAAAATGTGCAAATGTTAAACTGTATCATGATAATGGAATACAGTATATACAGCATGTCTTTGCACTGAATTTGTTGTGTTGGCCGATGGCTTTACGAAAGACGTTACAGTGGAAATAATAATATATAGCGGAAAATAATAAAAAAGACCATGCATTCAAACAAGTCAAACAGCAACCATTTCACTGTCGACTTGACAATATTGGTTGAAAACATGTTTGTTTAACAATGGATTCAACATTGTTTGTGTTTGTTTGGACATTTTGTTTGGTAATTCTGACTGGCTAATGGTGGAAGATGTACGTTGAAGCAGATTGACTTCATCATGGAATGGTTTAACTGAACCATAATGTTCAAATAGTGTTAAAATGTTGGATCGTGCATGAATGCAATTTCGCCGGGCTTTGCATTCATTTAATAAAATGAATCAGAATAGCGTGCGAAAGCATGTCTAGACCCAAATTAATGTTCGACCAACATGCTGGACTGGTTAACTTGAACATAAAGGGCCCATGCATAACGTTTTAAAGCCCGTTGAAATTTTTGCTGCGATTTAGAATCTCCCTCTTATGGATGAGCTATGAATGTTCAGATTCATGTGCTCAAAATACTTGTGACTTATCTATTCGTTCACTGCAGTACGTCGAAGTTAGGACGACGGAATATATGCGTCTATAATATACATCCTTAGTATCCTTTAGAAAATATTTCCTTGTTAGCAATTCACACCTAATGCGACCCAGCTTTGTCCGCCATTCTTAGGTGGCAAAACGCATGGAGACAGCGGACTCTTGGTAACAAGCAAAGGAGTGAATTTAGTGAATATATATTTTTTATAAGTAGTATTTACTTCACTGAATTGCTTCTTAGCTTGTTGTAGCGATCTATAACTACGCGGGCAAGGCGTAGTCGCATCGCGTCAGGAAGGATATAACATTTTTTCCAAGAATAAATCTTCTCTTTCATTGAAAATTTCTTTTTCAGCATCTAACATACGATTAGGGACTTATCCATACCGTGGTTACATCCAAATAAAGCATGGTTCAACTTGGAGATATGTTGTTGAGAAAAATTGGGATAAAATTCGTCAGAAAATGTTGTGCCAGCACTTGGGATTTAGAGAGACGGATGCGAACCATATAAATACTTACTGGTCTCAGAGAAGTCACAAAATTGCAACTGGGGACGTAATATGTTATAACACACTGCCAAGTGGAACATCCTGTTGTACCCATCTTGTTCCTTCTACAAAGACTTCTTACCTGTCGTACGTCAAATGTGAGTAATGACATAAGTAACGGTCACTAAATCAGCTCAAATTAACTACGGTTGATATCCAACTCACCTGAATATAATTATAATTTTTGTTATGTTTGTGTAATAAGTGTAGGAAATTAGACGGTTTGAGAAGTATTAATGGAAAATAACACGTCATACTGATAAATTAGATTTATTGCGCTGGAAGCATACAAACAATTTGGTATAATTATAATTTCGTACTTACTATACTAATGGTTTAAAATTTAGAGTTGAATGAATAGATGGTTCAACTCCTAGGTAGGTAGGACAATCTACCTAACTTACCCAAACATAGAAAGATAAATGCATGATGGATTTCGGCTCTCGTCCTCGTCACAAATTTGCGATTACATTAAATTGAACAGATTCGTGCAATAGCCCGATACCGGTGAGGCGTTAATTTAACGTCTATTTTAACTGTAGGCAAAATATGCGATAATCCGTTATTCCGTGACGCAAGAACTTTTCCAGACTCCGTATTTTCTGGTAATGGTGATCGGTATAGTAGATACAGACATGCAAGGATTGCTAAAGGTGGCTGGTGTGCTTCAGGTTCCGCACCTTATCTTTTGATTGATCTTCAAAAAGAATATCACATAACATGGGTTGTGGTTATGGGTAATAAAGATCAGACACAATGGAGTGAGACATATTCAATGAAATACAGTCACAATAAAACTTTGGTGGATACGAGCAGCGAAATACAGGTATATTTGCAAAGTGCGCGTATATTTTAAGCAGTGAAGTACAAGTATATACTCAAAAAGAATATCACATGACACGGGTTGTAGTTATGGGTGATAAAGATCAAACAAAGATCATATTCATTGAAATACAGTCATGACACAACTTATTAAAATAACAAACATGTATTGATGATTATAATAAAGTATTTCCTACAATGTGTGTTAGATAAGCGTTTAACATAATTCTTCAAAATTTACCTTAAATCCTGTATTAAGCCCCAGGGACTTTGGAAGGGAAGCTCAGTGAAGAGGAAAGGAGTTAGTTGAGGAAGAGGGTTTATATAATTTGCATAAGATAGTCCAGCAACTAACATGAATTCCCAGGTCAACTAATAGATCTGTTAAAGATTCGTGTGTATCTTTCTTGTGAAGGGCGAGGCATGCGATGGGGTGGGGGGCAAGGTTAATAAAATAGGGCCGCATAAATTTCTTTATCTAGATATGGAGTTTTCAAGTAATACGTTCACATGATGCTGGATGAATTCGGAACAAACGTACTCAAATTCGCCCGGTTCTGCATCTTTACACGGAACCGGATTACTACAAGACGAAAAATGTTCACGCGGAACCGGACGAATTAACGTTCATGGCGCTGTCTAATTTAGGAGCTATTTCGGTACAAAACGAGACCTAATTTATTGGGTCTCGAATTGGTACGGCTAGCTGTCCTGGAATTCGTCCGGTTTTGTGTGTCCCATGTGAACGTAAAGCGAAACCGATTGAAATTGAGTATGGTTCGGAACCCAAAATTCGGCCCCGTGTGAACGGGGGCTAAGGTCGAGAGGAGCTTCGATCTAAGAGCTTTGCATTGGCATTACTGACAGCATTTACAGTTATATTATTAAAATGCATTTAAATTTTACTTGCCTATACCTACGCAAAGCAGACTCAGTACAACTCAGGGATTTAAAACTTATCTCTGAATTCTTAGTACTATCTTTCAGATAAAAGGAAACCAGAATGGCTACCAAGCGTCGACTACGCTCGTTGAGATTTATAATGTGAGACATATAAAGATACAATCAACTGGAAACACGAACTTTTGTCTTAGAATAGAACTCTGTGGAAAAGGTTAGCTTATTTTCTATTACGGTCTAAATAATCATTTTAAATTGGTTGTCTCAGATACATTTTCTGTTGACCAATATCATTTTGTCAAATTTTAACCAATAAAATACTGGTCAAATAAGTGCATTAAGATAACCAATTCAATGGTTATTTTTACCAATCTGTTTTTACAGTGGTATACTCTTAAGCATCTTCATTACAGTATCACCAAAAAAGAAAGGTCTTCGGGCTCAGATTAAGGTTAGGGTTATATTAGGGTCAGACTAAGTTTAGATTAGGGTCAGACTAAGTTTAGATTAGAATCAGATTAAGATTAGATTAGGGTTATGGTTAGAGATTAGATTAGGGTTAGGGTTCAAATTAGGGCGCCATTGGATGGCTCAGATGATCATCCTTGTTGGGTATCGCCCTGTATTTCTCAATTTATAGAAATCCTGGCTGTTTATACCCATTGAGATGTGACACGAGTAATCCTGCCACGCATGCCGAGAAACCCATCCACATATTAATTTGGTTAAACGACGGGTATTCCGTCTCAACGTTTTCATATTCACCGTATCAGACGGAAATTTGTCAGGCAAGTCTCCCGTCTTAGAGACAAAATCCGTCTTCTAATATATGAATTTCATGGAGTGGAAAGAATATCTAAAATGGCGGACATTGTTTTTTTTGATCTCGCAAATTTGACAAATAATTTTACTGATTTTCTTCTATTCTGTCTTAAATTCTTGAAAATTTTATCGTTTTATCTTTGTCCAATTTCAGCTTTTATAGCTTGACCCGCAGCTTCCAATTATAATGCGACAAAAAATCGGAATACATCCCTTCTTTTTCCACAAATTGTTCAGGTTTGTTTAGCCTTAGGTTGTAAATTGGACTTATACTTAACATATCAAACGTTTCCAAATTTTTAAACACTTGTCATGCAAAACCAAGCTGCATCAGTAGCATTCTTAATTTCTTACCAAACTTTGTGGTATTTTATATTTAGTTCAAACTCCAGCTCCTGTATACGATATTAACATTACACCATACGAACGTGAAGCACGTGTGACGTGGAGAATACGTACAGCACCAGAAAACTCCAGTTACATAACAAGGATCATTGTATATCTCGGTCGTAGAAAATACCAGACTATATCTCGAGGAACTGAGATTGATATTAAAAGACTTGAACCGAACACCACGTATCAAGTTGAAATTGAGACTGAAGATGGTTCTTCGCAGAAGAGCAAAAAAGTTTCTAGAAATCTTAATACTAAGAAAGCAGGTAAACGTAGCAAGTAGGTCTGCTGAAACATATATAAGTATCGTAAATCCTTTTTTGATAAACTCCCTTCTGAAATAGGCAGCACCTTCTCTGATAAGTCCCGAATTAATTCCATGAGTAATGATAACGTATTTTTGATGCGCTTTTCTTTGATACCACAATCATTTAAGAAATAAGATAATTTTGTTTTGCTAATTTTACGTGGAACAAATGGAACATCTTAATTGTTGTATTCATCTTGTATACCTTGTACAACTTCAGATATTTACATGCGTGTACAAGTAGCGGGCGTGACATCAGTTCAAACAGACCATAGTTGAGGTCTAAATTAGAAGCATATTTACTTTTGCAAGGCTTCCGAAACGTAAGCCTGCGGGATCATCAGGAGTGCTATAATTGTATAATTAACAATTAATCACCGAAGTGGAGGGGAACAGTAGTTTTATAAAATACCTCAACACTTGACAAAACCGCAGCTTCTTCACCCCCGAGTATCTATGCTATTTTTATCATAGTATATATCTTATTCTTCCCTGATAATGGTTTAAGCGTACAGTTAAACAATGTATAGCACAGTATACCTAAACATGTAGAACGATAATGCCTCTAGTTGGGATCCTCTTTCGTTATAAATTACCCCATTTTCTTTTCTTTTCACTGAAGGCGAAATATGTGGTAACCCTTTACTCGAAGACATACATCGCACCTTTCCAAACAAAGTATTTTCTGGCAATGGTGGTTCCAATGATTATCAAAATGCGAGGTTTACTGGTCGTGGCTGGTGCCCTTCGCGCTCTGGCCCGTATCTTTCACTCGATCTTCAAAAAGAATATCACATAACACGGGTTGCGGTTATGGGTGATAGAGATCAGACTAAATGGAGTGAGTCATATTCAATGAAATACAGTCATGATAAAACTTTGCTGGATACGAGCAGTGCAATAAAGGTATATATTTGCTATGAAAATAACAAAAATGTATATTGATGGTTGTGATAAAATACTGTCCTGAAAAGATTGTAGGTATAAATCTATAGCAATTAACGTTATTCTTAACCTCAATCTAACCCTTTACTTCAGGCTTATTAATTTAGTCCAAAACATGTTTAAGGTGGCCCAGCAAAAACTAACCATGAATTTCCAGATTAGTTAGCATATTCACTAAACGGCTACATGCATGTGTTTCTTTCTTGTGAAGGGATAGGAAAAGGGAGACGTTAATAGCAAGTGGGACTGAATAAATTTCTCCACCACACCCGGAAATTGCACAGAAAAATTGCCATTTCGCTGATTTTCATTCTAAAAGTAGTCATTTATAAGAATACTTTCGCGCTTTTTGGTTTGCTTTGTTTCGAATTATTTATGGCGAAAAAAGCTGAAATTTTAAGTTTAGATAGTTATTAAGGTTACAGGACACCCTTTTTGGCGTTTTGCGGAAAATCGCTACTGCGCGCTCAATATCAGTCCGATTTTCATCAAATTTTCACCAAATGTTCTCCAGTGCATGCAAAATATGGTAAAGTTGTAAAATTAACAAACAATAAAATAATGTAAGAATTATTCAGGAAAATCTTAAATCGTGGTACCGTAACGCTTTTGAGTTGTGCTCCTGCTGGTTTTAAGTTATGTTTATGAAAATGTCATTTTTATACAGTAAAATAGTTGTTCTAAAAAATTGTGTTCGGAAATTTTTGTTTATTTCGTCATTCCGCTGATATGGCGATTTCTTTGACGACTGCAATATATTTCTGAATTGTTTGAGTGAATTGCTCTTTATTTTTAAAATATCCAAAATTAAAAAAAAGCGGAACACAATTTTGAAACTGACGTCTTTAGCTATGCCCTGTGAAAATTTGAGAAAAATTGGTTAAAACCCGCAGGAGCACAACTCGTTTGAAAATCAGTAATCACCGTAAAACTTTTCGGGAGAAAATTGAATTTGAATATTACATTTCCAATGTTTTTCTTATTGCAGCGAAATGTATTTTATTAAATAACTCTGCGAGTTTTCAACATTTTCCGTTCAAACTTGGTCAGATAGTAGAACTAGTCTAATGCTTTCATTGAAACCAATAAAAAAAATTTAGGCAAAATTAACACTCAAAGGTGTTCTGTAACGAGGGCCCTGAAGGGGTAAAATGGGAACTGGGATTGATCTAATTTTAGACTGGGAAAATGGATTTGGGTTACTGGGAATGGGAAATGAAGTCCTCAAAAATGGGAATGGGATTGAGGTAATGCGAGTCGATTCCCAATTTTTCTACATTTTAAGTGTTTTAAAATACAATTTTGATCCGTTTTCGGTGTCTTTGGGTCATGATTTTTGTTGTTAACTATATTATTCACAGCACTACCTGCGAACAGGCATACTCTGGCGCCCGGAATTCTGGGTTTTCTGATTATGCGTGTCTCCGAATACTGCAAATGCCATTTCTGGGATTCAAATTTTAAAATTTTCTGTGCCTTCGGCACAAGCCCCCCGATATTTCATAAAGTGTCTGCCACTTGCACACACAGTGGTTTAAAAAGTTTTAAAACTGTTTATTCTACCAATAAATAAAGGGTTTTTTATTGACTGGGATTTCAATAACTCGGACTGGGATTTCTAATAAAAATCCAACTGGGACTGGGATTTTGCCAAAATTTCAGGTGGGAAATGGGATTGGGACCCCCCCTTCAGGACCCTCTGTAACCTTAAAATTAAATGCGCTTATATAAGTCTTACTATCTTGCAGATAACAGGAAACCAGAATGGCCACGAAGCATCGACTACGGACGTACGCGTGGGTATTTATAATGTTAGATATATAAAGATACAATCAACTGGAAACACAGACTTTTGTCTCAGAATAGAACTCTGTGGAGAAGGTACGTTAGCTTTTTTTTATTACTGGTTGTGTAAACAGGATTTTCGCTATATGCGTTATTACTGGTTAGATTGGAAAATTAGCCATTCGAAATTACTAGACGTAAGCAAACTTTTACTTTGCTATTTCTCTTAGCCATTTTGCTCCATTTTACAACTTGACAATAACCACCGTTTTCCTTCTGAAATCACTAAAGGTGGCGTGGCTAAAACTGTTAACTTAGGGACCGGTCATTAAATATGGCAAGGGGGATGGAGGAGAAAGTAGGGGGTCCTGAATTATTTTTTCATTGAGATGGGGGGTTCTTGAAAATTACATATTATGTGAAAGAGAGGGGGTCTTCGGATTTTTCCCAACAAAAGGATTGTTTCTCGTTATATACTATGAACAGCCAAAAGAGATGCATAAAATGCCCTTTATTAAACTGGAACACTGGGTATTAACATAACGAGTAAAGCATAAAAAACTCATAATATAAAAGTGGATGTAGGCGAGACAAGCATAGACCATAGAGTAACCTACCTAAATAGATTGTAAAATATTTATTTGGCTAGTTTCACCAAATTTTATACCTCTTTTAATACACTTCATTGATCACTTGCTCTCCTAAGCTTTGTCCTAATCGGGCCAGCAATCAATACAAAACTACAGGGTGTATCAAAATAAACGCAATTCATTTTTTGTGCTTAATAACTTTCGAAATACTATTTCTAGTTAAACGCATTTAGGTTTACTTCAAAGCCTGTTCTTTTCTCTTTCAAACAAACTATTATCCTTGTCTCCAATGCTAGTAATGATTGCACAGGAAAAGATTTAGTAAAACCTATCATTTTTAGTTGCTGTTTAATTATGCAAGTCTACTATGTTGTTGTTTAGTCGGTTTAAATGTTAGAATTTTCTTCTTTAAACTTTAATGTTGTCGTCACTACATCTGGAAAACCACGTAAGAACAAATTAAAAGTATTTTAAAAGAGACCAGGTTGTTTGAAAATCCCAAACGAACGCTAAAAATCATAGAATCAAAACATTCTGGTGTCTGAGCCAGAGTGTCATCGAATTACGATGTAATGTAAACAGAAATTATAGCAAGCTGATGTCAGTCAGCTTAGATGGTCCAAGCCAAAATTATATCGCATTTGAAGTTTCAAACTGTGTTAAAAATAGTGGAAGAAAAGCCGTAATTATACTTATTGTTACAATCCATTTAATAAAATGCAACATTTGTTTGTTTTAATGAAAAAATCAGTTATTTTCATGAGAACGATTTGTTATTCCATCTCAATTTTTTTAATCTCAAATCGCAATAACGTAAAGTATTATTACCCGCGAACCAATGAGTCAAATTTAAGAAACAACCCACTGTTAGAAAGCTGAATGGCTACGCTTTAAAATGAATGTAAACTTTAACGTTTTCGTTTATTATTTGTTTAGCAATTTACATTTCAGTCGAGGATTGCGTTTTTTTTTATACACCCTGTATATTTTCAAGCGGTACAAGAGGGAGGGGGGGTCTTTAAAAAGTATAAAATGTATAAGGGGGGCCTTGAAAAGGCATATAATTTTTGAGGGGGGCCCCAAAATTTTTTTCACAATTTCTAGTTTCTCCTCCATCCCCCCCTGCCATATTTAATGACTGGTCCCTTATGGCAAATTATGGAGATTAGGTTTAAAGCATTTCTTTAAATTTAGAAATAATATTTGGAGAAAATTATACTGATTATTTGGTGTCCCTATCATCAAGATTTCGTTTCATGTAAAAATTATTTGTATAAATGAGTCAGAAACCTTCACAAGTAAAGGGAATTTAGCCAAACTCCCTTTAGTTGCTGTTTTCTACCGTTTTTGTCCCAAAGCAGGTAATTTGATGTATTCAAATAACCTTTTAACTTTCCCTAAAGTGCTGTAAGTTTCATAAGTGTAAAAAACTTGACTGTTGCGCAGGGGCCGGGGAAAACGTTCCCATGAGGCCTTATGACATCATAATTGTAAAACGGGAGTGGTTTTATATTTTCAGTTAAGCAATCTATATCTAAGGGCCTTCGTTTCTTTTGCGGCCCTTTTGATCTAGGAGTTTGTTGACAAAATGCCCCTTTGTCCCTCTCTACATCAGGAATATTTGGTGACTTGAGCAATTACTTAAAGCGAATTTTAGTCCCGTAGTGAATGTAAGTCTTTACACCAGGATAAATTCCTTGCTAACGTTTGCGTTGTTTTCAATCTTAGTTCAAAAACCTGCTTCTCTATACGATATTAAAATTACACCGTCAAACACCTCGGCACAAGTGACAATGGGAAATCCAGCGCCTGATACGTCCAGTTACATAACACTTTACCATATTGAACTCAACGGAAGCTATCTAAAGAGAATACGTCGACAGGAACCTAGAACTGAATTCAATATTACTGGACTGACACCCTTCACTAACTATACTGTTAGAATTTGGGCTGGAGATGGCTCTTCACAATGGAGTAGCAGCACAGATATAATATTTATGACCAATACATCAGGTGAAGAAATCTGAATATATCTTAACTATGTGTATATAGCAATGTGCACAAATGTTTTTTTCAACTATGTTTCCGCATCTCCTTGAAAGAAAAAAATATTTCGAAGAAAAAGGGACATAAAGACCTTGTAGGTGGATCTGGGGTCCATCCCCAGGAAATGTTTATATTTCTCAGCCTCTGGAGCTTGATTTTTGTTTTTTAGACACAATTTTTTATATATTTTATCCGCTAGATAAAGGTTTGGTCATGGGAATATGAAAACACTCTTCTTACCTAAGTTATTCTTCGCTTCCTTGCTGATATATTATACATTCGCTGATGGAGGGGGTATAACATAGGTCACTGAAGGTGCCAACTTTGGGGCCTTATTATATTGTCATCCTGAATTCAGTTCAAGCATTAATAACTGCCTCCTTGCAACTATATCCTAAACTTTACCCCAAAAGCTTACCTAACTCAAACCCCGTTCTGCTCAATAGTACTCTCTAATTTAAATTAAACCTATAATTCTTGCCGTAATCCGGAAACATAAAAATCTCCCCAAAAGGACTCCCAATACACTTCTTGCTTTCAGAAAGTACTTCATCTGGCTCGTTTTTCGTGAAAGTCACATATACGACACAGAGTTCTATAACCAAAGTGACGAACGTTCTGGAAATGTATATTGATAGCAATGAGTGACATCATCTTCTTTTTCTCTTTTTTCAGCACCTAGTGGAGCTCCAGGGTCGGTGGCTTTCACAAACCGCAGTAACGAACAACTGACAGTATCCTGGAGTGCTCCATCTAGAAAATCACAGAATGGTAAACTGACAGCATATAGAGTTTGCTATTCTGACAAAGAAAATTCAAGTAATCCAAGTTGCTTTCAAAAAAATACTGTGTCAAATACCACTGTGATAAAAAAACTTCGACCTGCTACAAAATATTTTGTGACTGTCGCGGCTGCTACGAGTGCTGGTTATGGGCCCAAGAGTATGGAAATCAGTAAAATTACAAATGGAGGTAAACACAAACCAGATTAAGTTTGTTTGAAGCAAATTTATTACAGCAACCTCGTGACTGAAAATTGTTTGTAACCAACCATGCACAAATATTCCATGAATTCTTTTCGTTTACCAACAAAGTGTCTAACAAAGTGAAAATATATCGGTCTAATTCTCCATGCTGCTGCTTCACGTCTTGATTGGTATGGTAGGCGTGTAGACATTTTCAACAAACAGTTGATAGCTTGGTAATAAACTTGGTAAAAGCAATCCAAGAACGACTTTATACCAGTTGTGGAACAGCTTTAAAACTATGGTTCTACTGAAAGATGCTTGGAAGAGGCAAATAATACAAACATTACTTTATACCAGCTTGATGGAAGAGCTTTGTAACTGTTCTACCTCAAGTCTCCTGCAGACACGTGTACATGTAATGTGTCTTTGAGGAGAGTGAGTTTAGCACATAGGCATTGATTTTAACTAGCCGAAATAGATTTATGTAAAACTTCAATATGTTTTAGTAATACATTCAATCAAGTTAATGGCATATACTACTCGTGATTTTTTAGAGAGTGTGAATCCTGTCGCAACGTCTTATTCAAGCCTAAATATAACTATAATCAAACCTGCGACGTATATCAAGTAAGTATATCTTGCATGATCATTATTAGATAGCTTTAGATGTTACTACGACTATGAGATTCGTTGTTTGCACATACTTGTTACCTTATGCCATTACGTACGCGCGCCATAATCTTGTAGGCTAGTAGATGCTTGTTTTATTGCGAAACTTTCAAAAACCCCGTTGTCTATTTGGAGACGGCTACGACGGGTTTATAATGCGTCAGTACAAAATGCGTACGTAAGAAGATGGCGTCATGGCGTAAAAATAATATGGCGTGTCCAAATAACCAATCTCGTTCTTAATCTCTCTATAATAAACTCATTAATTAAGAGACTGGAAAAGAGACATGTACACAAAGGGAAAATTTACGAAATTATCACTAAACAATAACATTAATCGTGGTGAATAATCCTGATCTACTTTTGCTGTTCAATGGATGGATTAATATAACATTCAAAAATGAACGACGTTTAGTATATTATAGTCATATATAAACACGTGCACCTCAATTCAGTAAAATTAATACAGATTGAAATAAAATGTATAAACGTTTTAGCAAAAATATACTGGACAGATATGCATGAACACATGACAAATTTAGAAAAAGTACAAAGCTAAAACTAGTCAAAAGAATGAATAACTCGTGGCATGAAGAATTGGCGGGATTTGCCAAAAATGAAAAACACATAAACATTCTGGTCACGTTAACTTGGTAAGTGTCATGAAAGAGCACATATATTGATTACCCAGATTATGGCACAATGCGTTTCTGTAATGATGGCATGTTTTGCATTTAGAGAAGTAATGATCATCGTACAAGTTGCTCCGAAAAATCGTGGCTTGGAAGAAATTGGAAAAAGTGATCTGAAACCTTACCAGGAAAACATGAATGTTCCTTATATCACTGCTTATTTGAAAGCTGATGTTTTACCTCTGACGTTTGTGATCGGTGATGGCAAGGAGTATAACTCTGAAAAAGAAAAATACTTGAACCAACTTCTAGAACAGAATTCAAATTATATTGTGTTCCTGAGATTTTTTGAAAGTCGGGTACAATCTGTACGTAGTATTTCCTCTATTTGCCCCGGGTGCTTATTTTCCAGTAGTTCTTGCCTGGAGGCTTATAGTAGAGAGAGGACGTATAAATAGATGCCGCCAGAGCTAAATAGATTTTTGCGTTTGTTATACTTTAGATAGTAACATTTATTTATTTTATACTCAAGGTTTTTTGAAGATGGCCTTTTAGTGCTGGAGTCACTATGAGGAACAAATAGATTAACTTTAAACTAAGAAAAAGCTCGAACACATGATTAACACATAAACAAAAAACATTACTCTGCATGATATAAGGCCACATAAAAAAAATAGTTGGTTAGCGTCCCCGCCCGCCCACAAAAAAGGCCCCGCTCAGGATTTTTTTTATTTTTTATTTAAAAAAACCCGACTTTTATTGATCAACGGGCTCTAATATATGTAGTATTTCTGTTGACTGTAGTCAATTGTGTTAATAATTTGCGAAATTGCGTGCGAAAATGACGGTATGAATTATATTTTGAAATATATAAAAAAAATATCTGTACTGCGCAAGAAAATCCAGTTTCGGACCTAACAGTGAGTAAAACTAAGGCGTTAAAAATTAGTAAAAATTTAAAAAAAAGCGCCCGCCCGCCCACTTTTTGGCAAAAGCTAAGGACGCTAACCAACTATTTTTTTTATATGGCCTAAACATAATTCTTTATAAAAATATTAAATAGTGCTCGAGTTTTGTTATAGGTCTATGTCAAGGGAGCTAAATAGAGGAAATACGTACGATAAATAGTCATTCATGTAAGTGATTTACGTAATGCACTTAAACTGTCCATCATAGATAAAATTTCAATTACGGTATTTTTCGTCTAGGATTCGTACTACTCGACAGAATGGAGCAGTGTTGTTAAAACAATGGTAAAACCAGGTAAATGATCCCTGAAAAGATTACTTTAACAAATCCATATATTATATGTACAAAATGAGACTAAAAATATAAGAGATTAAGAGTTAAGTTCATCAGATCATGTGATGTTATGAACTTTTCTCTTTAGTTACTGATACGCATTTAGTACATTGATACAGCTCATGCAATGTAGTGAATTATAGTAAAGTCCAACAGAGCAGTGCAGTGACAAAACAGTTCTATACAGTACAGTATGGTAATAGGTTGAACTGTACAAGAGCAACCATCGTCAGTGATACTGAAACGTATGCTGAATAAAAAAGCTATCAAAAACTTTATATTTTTGTAGGGCTGAGTGGACCTCCATTGAACGTGGCCTTTAACTCCCGCGGTAAAACCTCGCTACAAGTGTCCTGGAAAGCTCCTGAAGAAAGATTACAGAACGTTGAACTGACAGGATATCAAGTTTGCTTTTATACAAGGGACACTGCTGGAGAATGCTTAGTACTTACAAGCACTAAAGTACTTTCACTTATACTCGACAATCTCCAACCTTCAACGAAGTACTTTGTGACGGTCTCAGCCAGCACAAAAGCTGGTTATGGAAAAAAAAGTTCGGAAGTCAGTAAAATAACAAGTGGAGGTAATTCAGTCAGTATGTACTATTTACAACATGAGCGGCCGAAGGCGAGAGTTTGTATATCCGATACAACACGGACGCGAATGTTGTAAATGGCTGTAATGGCTGGAATGTTGTAAATCAACATGAATCTGTATCACATATACGGACACGACACGCTTATGATTTTTCTTTGGGTTTTCTTCATGAATTATAAATGAGTTTTTTAATAATAGTTGGCATTTATTTCAAAGAGCACTCGTTTGGACAAACCAGTCATGATTTGGACAATAAAATTGTGGTTTCCATAGAACGAAGCAACGCAATAAAACACAAAGAATATAATAGAATCCAAATTCTATAGATATAGTAAAACCTCGAAAATTGTTACTCACATATACTTTTGAAGACGGCAAAATAGGCTATTGTAAAATGGTACTCACCAGTTTAGGGACATGGACATGCATGGACATTGTCATAGTGCTTTGAGTCTTGTGACGTGTGACAATGCATCCATTAATGTGTTTGGTAATTTTGTTATCTTTAGAGCCAGTAAATCCACTCACAACGTCCGATTACACCTTGAGTTTAAATATACCAAAACCAGCAGAATATATTAGGTAAGTTTTTCACATGATTTACGGCCAAGGTATTTGAACAGAGTCTGTGTTTATAGATGTATAGTGCAATATAATGCGACGTTCTCAAATCTTTTCTAGGCAAAAATAAACAGCGACAGTCTTTTTATTTAAAAAGATGATCTAGCTGACGAATTTGCACAGGGAAGAAAATTTAAATAAATTATACATATTTACTTGGATATAAACCTTTTGACTTTAAGGACTTTTATGCTTCGAGCATGCAGAGAAATCCTGTCGAGAAGCTGAACTTGGCTTTTATAGCCTTCTCATGACCTTTTGAGCAGGCTCTGCAGGCTCAGCCTAGAGCTCGTTCTTAACCTAATTAGTTGTAACAATTGCACTATTTGTACTGCGTTTAATAATTATGTCGTATTACCTCTGCTAACAGCACTTTGGTTTGTTGCTATGTTTTTGTTTCTATGTTGAAATTTGCTGATTTAGGGAAGTGGGGGTCATTGTGCAAATTGTCACAAAAGTTAACGGTCAAACACCAAGTCAAAATATTAAAACAAGCAAACTCAAACCTTACCAAACAAAGACACAAGATCCTTATATCACTGCTTATTTGAAAGCTGAAGTTCTACCTTTGACATTTGTGATCGGTGATGGGAAGGTGTATAGCTCTGAAAAAGAAAAGTACATCAACCAACCTCTTGAAGAGAATTCAAATTATATCGTGTTCCTAAGATATTCTGAAAGCCAGGTAAATAAATAAGATATCGGAGTAATTTGGTAAGATAGTTATACCACGTACTGAATGAAAAGACAAGATTTGCACACTAACAATTATGTTCTCGTTTAGGATTCATACTATTCGACAGAGTGGAGCAAAAGCGTCAAAACTATGAAAAAACGTCCAGGTAAATGAATCCCTTTTTCTAAGTTGGTTATCTAGTTTCACTACAGGAGTTAGTACATCACGACCTATAGTACAACTTTCAGCATATTTATTAATTAAACTAATTCATGTCAACTAGATGATCATCCGGAAAATATTTTAACCCATTATTGTATCTTAAACAATTGTTGTATAATAGTTTGGATTTGCTTCTTAGAAATCATTACGTTTACTAATGTATTTCGCAGAGCTTTTATCCCATATATAAGTCAGGATCTCGACCAACCCTTCCAGATCAATTAAAACCTTCAGAACTAAATAAAAGAGTTTTCTTTTTCACAAGCCAAACTACTTCTACTTATCGTCATGCAAACTTATGAGTGATTTTTCAGAACAATTGTCTGCGAACACCAACACCTGCCTGGATGTCATAATACCTCCGGTTATTTTGGCCTTATGTTTGCTCCTCTCACTTGCTGTGAACGTATACCAACGTCGTCGCCTTCAAAATAATAATAGAAAGGAGAGTCATAAACTGACATCAAGACAAGCTGACCAAACAGGGACATCCGGTACGTATATAATCTTTTACATTAGGTAACCAAATTGACTTCATATAGCTTGTTTTTATTGGATATTTATAGCAATTCACAATTGCATTCTCCGTATAATGGCCCAGTAAGAAGCATCCTGTGTTGATTCTGTGTTACGGCATGTAGGAGGAAACCTGGAGGTGCAGTCAAGTCTTCCTTATTTGGTCAGGTATTACGAGAAAAGTCTGAGGTGTTTGGCAGAGTCAAACAAAAAGTGAATTTTTTACCCATGTTTCAATAATGTATCTAAATGTATATGGTTAATGGCCGGGTATGGATAAAATGGTAAAAAAATATAAATCGTTGCACAGTTCCACTATAGCTAGCATCAAACGTTCACCTGCATTGTGTAAATATTGTAGATTCCACTCCAGTACCTCTAAATAGCAAAAAATCGATGGAGGTCATCGAACTGACTGCCGAGAGAGTTTCTTACGTGAATGACGACACCATATATGAAACTCCTGACGATGTGATAGAAAGTATTGAAAGATATGAGGCTGAATCTAAACATAAGATTTCTACAGAAGAGGAAACGTCCGCGTACATATCTTTGACAGACCACAAAGAACCTGAAAACTTTTATCAACCTCTACAAACACTCCGCACCAGTGCTCATCCACACGATACGAAGGGTGTTGACGACCAGTCAGCATTTAATTTAAATGTCAGTGCTGTTTAATTTGAGGTAGAGCAAGTAGTTTGACTACCGGACAATTGTGATATACTTATCAGGGCTGAGATATATAGATCAAAACAAATCTAAATATAAAATATAAATTGCGATGCGCCGATGCCCAGATATATCTTCAACTGCGCAATTCATCAGGATCAAACATTATACAATACAATAATATTGTCTTTTAGTTTAAAACCCAAGTTGTTGCACAATGTCAATGTGCAGTGTAAGCTAATCTATGTTATAGCAGATATGATTAAAATATTAGAATGTATTTTGTTGCACAGATCCTGTGTTACATCCTAATGTTTTGCCAACAATAGGATCAAAGATAGAGTTGTGATTGGGAGTATGATAAAAAGGAATGATATATTTATGCGCAAGAACAAGAACAAGAACTGACAACAAAATTTAGAACAAGATCCATCGGAACAACAAATTCGCTACAGAGATGATTTCAACTGATGTGATTTGACATAATACTGTCATTTGCGTTAGATTGCTTGTATCCCGGATGCACAATATCATATTTCTCACCCCTGCCTTAATACAAAGGATTATGAACGCCAGCAGGTTGCTCCATTTTCTGTTCTGGAACATTTGGAACATCATTGTTCTGGAACTTTGTGTAATGTAACAAATGTAACTTTGTTACTATTTATACTTTGTAAATGTATAGAAAAAAGTGTTGGTTTGAGATGGGATTGCGAGAAATTCGTCGAGTTTAGAGAAATTTACGATACTTTATCACACACACCACGATCGGAGTATGACATCGTAGATCAGCACATTTTGTTTTCCTTTATTTTGACTTATAAAAATAAGGCACAAAGTATTAGAGTCTCGTATTGTTTTGGGCCTTCACTCTTCAGCCTTCCGTACACTCAAATATCTACCAACCAAAATTTAAAAATTCGACGACTGTAACATTCTATAATATTCATTTCATTATAAATAAGGATGTACATTCTACGCATGCTCGGTTAATTTTTAATTTATTTTTTTAATTAATTTTAATTAATGGTTGTCTCATACGGAAATACACTGGGTATATACGAGGTTGGTCTATAATTTTTTTAGGAAAACGAAATATTTTTACGGCGTGCTAAGGAAGTGTTTATTTGCTTTCTTGTTTACTACACTTATGGCTGTTACTCCAATATTGAACTTGTATCTTTGTCTAGTCAGTATCAACGAACTGTCTACAGCAAACCATGAATACTTTCAAACCTATCAAAAGCAACTTTACACGACTCCCAATATGTAGGCCCTTTGTTTATTTATGTTAAAATTCTAACTCGTTTATATTAAAATTCTTCGGCAATATAATTATAGGTTTCAGACACTGTCACTGACCTTCAATGCCATTATAATACACTATAGCTATCGTATAAAGAGCTAAGAATTTCATTTTTGAATTAAATTAATATTAAAATATCTCGATCTATACTTTCTAGCATATATAAGATTGTAGGGATAATGTAGGGATAGTAGAGGACATTTAGTGGTGCGCGACGGGAGGGGGGGGGGG
>CACRXK020000991.1:526-62588 GCA_902702795.2 Paramuricea clavata | reverse complement strand
GTATAGGGCAAGTTTGTTTCAATTGTTTATGTATGACTTTGTATTTAATAATATAGACTTTGTTCTTGATGTTCAAGTCTTTCCTATGCATTGTTTGTGAAAGTTTTTTAGTTTTAATAAATTAACTTTTGTAGAAGTTCATGATAAAAAGGAAAGCAAATTATTTTCATTAGCGTCCCGTGTACGAATTAAATTTGTTTCATTTCAAAGTGCGAGAAAGAAGTTGAAGCTCGAGTTGAGAAGTTTATAAATATCGGTGAAAACAGTTAATTTCAATTCACATTTAAAATAAAATAAAGCCCATAGAAACCAAAATATTATACCAACTTTATATATTTTAGAAATTGATATAGTTCTGTATTTAAAAGTGTTCAAATTTCATCTATTTTTTCCCGGTTTGTACAAAAAATTAAAAAACAATTATCGTGTTGCCATGACTAACATGACGTGAAACGCGAGCCTGCGTTCAGTGTTGGCGTAATTACGAATACTTCATGTTGAAACAATGTTTGGAAAATATAGGCGAGAGGTTGTTGCATGCATGTATTTCTAGTTGTCTTTTACATACTTTGAGAATAGCAACGAATATGAAGATCTCTTCCGTCTTGACATTTGCTAACATTCTTTTCGAGAAGATGAATATTTTCGATTTGAATTTCAATTCCATCTGTATAACCCAAACCTTGACAATATTCTGTAACACTCTTAGATTTTCGCTGTCTATCTTGACAAACTGGCGACCATTTGCCATTAGAATAATGCTCTATTCGTCCTTCATCAGTTGTTCGACCACTTCTGAGGCGAAGTTCTAAAAGATAATTGATAATGTAAACCATCGTTGATTGGCCGTTGCAAGGAATCGAAAATATTTCAATATTTCTTCGAAATATTGCACAAGTACTTTGGTGGGATTTCAATCCCAATTTTCGAAAATGAAGTATTATTATAAAAAAATAAAAAAGAACTAACTTACAGTATTAAGAAAGTTCTGGTGCCAAGTGGTGCCTATAGTATTGAATTACCTGGAATACATTCCAAAACAACTTTCCAGTTTGACACAGTTTCATTTTTTCGTTCAAGCCAAGTACCTCGCGGACAATCCAATAATCTCTTCTCGTCTCCTTTACAACGCACGTCCCTTAGCCACATAATCCTATCTTCACTTGATATATCCGTTTTAAGTAGTTGAAAACGTTTTACACCCGGCTTGTTCAATTCACGACAGATCACTTGAGCATTTTCCATTGTCCAGTTTTCGCCAGCAACATGCCCCCAAATTCCCTCGTGCATTATCTGTATTTCACTTAAGAACTTTACTACAGAATATCCCCTGAAAGCTCGAGTGGGAAGTTGAATGAGGCGAATATCTGAAATTAAATATACTTTTGTATAATATTTTCTTTGAAAATGAAGAGGTATCGTAATAATATCCCAAACTCGAATTTTGAGTTTATATTGTAGTACAGTTAGATCTGTTTTTTATACTTTTTGCGAGGGAATAATTGAATTTATAAATTTAAGCGTTTTATGTACCTCTTTACTACTTGGGGCAAATAAGGCACGCAACAACAAGGAGTGGAAAAAGAAATTCTCTTTGTCGGTCTAAACGTATATCGACATTGTAATTAGTTATAAGGACGAAAATGCAAGTTTCTTTAATTTGTAATTAATAATACATTCCAATTTCCAGTGAAAAATTATCCAAAAACCAATGACAGTAGTGACAATAAGTAATGAGGGTCAGATAGATATGGATGGGGTTTAACGATCCAAAATGAAAATTTCATTTAGACGTGGCTCTTTACACATTTCGCCAATGTTAGAGTTCGAAGTTCTAACAAAGTCACTTATTTATAATGTCCTTACATTACCACAATAACGTTTCAATATAATGTAGGTTTTTGTTTCATTATTACTGTATAATGAAGGCCACCCACTTAATTTTATATCATCAAACTAGATTTAAATAAAAGAAATAGTGCTATACCTCCTTCATTGCCCTCGCATCTTACTTCGACAGCTCCATCATTACAGAACTCTTCATTATCCTCTTCATGAATACATTTAGAAAGTTTGTTTTCTCCTCCAGTACATTTAATTCTCACTCTTAAGTATGGATAGGTTGTATTTGGATGGTTTCTTATCAATCCATTAGAATGCACAGCTTTCAAGTACCCAAGTTCATGACAAACGACATTAGCTTCGGTTAATGTCCAATGTTTTCTACACATCTTTCTCCAGGAATTGTTACGATATACTTCTAATTCGCCTTCATTAGTATGTAAAGAACCAATCAGTCGAATATCTAATTTAAAAAATGAGAAGTCATGTTTTGTATCATTTTTAAATTCGTTTTCCCGTTTTTCCCACAACCAGGAGCGAGGAATATTAATGAATAACTATAATTGAATAGAGGAATTATAAGATTGCATGGTCAATCGTAAACTTACAGTAACCTTTAATATTTAACAAACATGTTGCAATTAAAATCTCAACTTACTGAATTTGCAGATCACACCCCCATCATAATCATGATTTACGTGATTGAAATTATCTATAATCCATTTGCAGTCATGTAACCGACTTTCAGTTCCATTACACTTGATATTTTTTGTCCAAACTGCTCCCCTTCCCACATTCGGTACTTCATGTACGTCCAATGCTCTGACAGCATCGCGGTAGCCAAGCTGTCGACACACAACTCTCGCTTCAGTGAAAGAGAGTTCATTCTTATAGGCATTCACAGTACCCCAAACCCCTTTATACAGGACCTCGATTCTACCGGCATGAGGACGGTCAAATCCTTTCAGTCGTATTGCTAAAAGGAAGAGAAAAAAACATATGAGTGGGGAAAACTGTTTAGTTTGAAGCAATTCAAGTAAAGTCGACGATTTAATAATTTGAGGTGCAACGCCGTTAACTCCGTTCGTAGCCTGTCCATGCCTCACAAGCATACAACAGAGAAGGTTACTCAACAGCCTTGAAGACTTTCAGTTTTGTCATACACCGGATACCACCCTTTCCTAAACTCTTTACGAAGTCGTCGGGAAGTTGGAGGTAGAGTTGCTATCTTCCTGAAGCGCTCTATGGACTTAACACTTCTCCTTGAGCAGTTTATGAATCTCCTCGTCATTATCGCCGAACCAGTCCTGGTGTTTATGCGTGTTCAGGCCAAGGTACAGTAAGTGCTTTTATTATATGGCAAGTATTTGTTTTGATGAATCGTGCAATTTGATTGGCTGCTGACGAGGCAGGATTTTCCCGTATTGCCCACGGGCAATACGCAATTTTTATTGCCCTGCGACGAGAGCCGAGTTTAAACGGCAAAAAAGTCTAAAAGTCTTTCAAAACTATTCAACGAAGAAAAATAAACCTAAAATAAAAAGAGGAGCAACTGCTGTGGTTGAAGAACTTTCTTCATGCGTTTTTGTTAGCGAAAGTCAAAATTACAAGGTAAATTTTACAATGTTTATAACTATAAAAGCAGTCAGGAATAGTTGTGTTTTGACAATGCGAAGAGCTGCAAATTTTATTTGCAGATAGCCAGGAGGAATTTGACATCATCCTAAATAAAAAATACAACTAAAACAGTCACAGATTTATAATTTTTCCCTGAAAATTTCTGTTTTGTTAGATAAGAAGAGACATAATATGAGATGAAGCAAACTAAAAACGTACTTGTTTTTGTAATTTTATTGAATTTTATTGTTCATATTTGTTGTCTTTGATTAAATGACGAAATTACTCTTATTTTTCTTGAAATACTATCCAAACTGTGTTAGTATTCTATATAAAAAGTACTGTAGAGCAGTTTTACTAACCAAAGAACATTTTTTACAATTGTTTTCTTTTGCAAATGTTTCGGACTTTGTACTTTGCCCTCGCGTGACCTTTTCTTCTCCATTTTTTACAAACGTACAATGCCATATAATAAAAAACCTACTGACCTCAATCGTTCGGGCTGTACGGGAAACTATCCAACCTCGGTCTTGCTGTATTGAACTCGCTATCGCTCGGTCAATACAGCAAGACCTCGGTTGGATATTTTTCCCGTACTGCCCTCACTCTCGGTCAGTAAGTTATTCGCAGTGTCGTATACCGTTTATTTCAAAGCTTCCCAGTTCTCTTCTTCGCTGCTTCCTCCTAGATAAAGTTGTCTTAGCTTGCTGCCCAGGTTCTTACTATACTGTTCCACCTTGTTCATATTAATCCCCGAGCCGGCGGCGCGAAGCGCCGTGCGAGGGTACTAATTCCCCCCAGCTATTTACACCCGGGGAAACGAAAGCATTAGCGAAGTCTAAAGTTCATCAATCATCGCGGGCGCTGACCAACGAACGACGATCTTGAGTGGGTGGTCATCCTCACTTATCTCAAAAATATGGCAAGCAAGATTTCAATTTTAAAAGACATATATTTGCAAAAACGTTTCATATACAACAAGCTTGAAGCAATTTTGTTTGAAGAAATGAGAAGAATTGGTTTACTACGGCAAATCGTGAAATATACGGCAAGTTTGCTTTGAATATTTTTAAAATGTTTACGAATTTTGTTGCTTTAACTTTTTACGTATTAAATAAAAAACATGAACTATAGAAGCTCTAAGTTTTATAAATTACCGTTTAATTTGAGAAAAAATCTTAAAATGTAAAGGCGGAACAAATTGATTTGAAAACTGAACTGAAATTACCTAACAATTATATTTTATTTGTATTAAACTTATCATGTTTTGTTAATATAAGTAAAAACAGTTTATCGGCAAAATGTAGGTTTACTTGAATGAACACTCCAAAACATTTTACGAAGCATTTCAAGTTAAATTTTACATTAAATCAAAGCTCACAAAATGCAAAATAATATACCTACAGTATCTATTTCGGAAATTTATTGTTGTATAGTTAAAAGTACGAATCTGTCAACTATTTTTCAGTTTTGTACAAAATATATGAAAATAAAAATTTAAGAATATCGTGTTGTCATGGCAACACTTGAGCGCGAGCCTGCGTTCAGTGCTGGTCATTTCTGAATACTTCATGTTTAATGTAAGGAAATATTGGCGAGGGGTTACTGCATGCATGTATTTCTAGTTCGTTTAATTGGATGTCCTCTTTCATTGTGAGCGAGGGCGTGCGTGTTGATTTTTGTGAGAATAAGTCGGTGGTCAGTCCAACATTCTCAGCCGCACATTGCCTTCACCATTTTAATCTATTGCATGTCCTTCTCCCGACGATAACGTCAATCAGATTTCTATACGTGATGCATCCAAGACGTATTTTGCAATTTTGCAAGCTGTAAACTGTGCTGGTAGACCGTTACTGTTGCAGCAATAGTCTACGTTACTGTTGCAGCAAGTCTAGCAATATCGAAACATCCTTCTCAAGTCCGCCTATTCTGACGTTGAAATCCCTGAGAATAATGAGTTCAATTGTCCTCGTTTGGTACACTTTCGATTATGTTCTCTAATCTGATCCTCAAAGATTTTGTTTTTGATCTCATCTGTGTTCATCGTTGCGGGAGCATATGCACATCAGATGGTGGTGTGGTGTATTATACAATATCTTAATTATAATCAATGAGTATCTTTGGGTTTACGATGCAAATATTTGGATATCTTTTTTAACACAGAGTTTATTTTAAGAAAGGTTTAGAACTGCACATATTAGGGATGTTACGAAGCATCACGTGTTTGATTGGGGGTCAAAGAATTTTTATCTACAGTATATTTAACGTTGTAAATTTATAGTTAACGTTGCAAATTATGATAGACTGTTACATGTAATTAGTATATAGGTGGCAGAATAAAGGTGTGGTTGGGTGGGGCCAGACAAACTCGATTCCGGGTGGGGAAGACACAGGTAGGGGGTGTCCCCCCAAAATTTTGAATTTAGAGGCTCGTAAGTTCTGGCAAAGATTTGTTTCACCCAACCACCCACAAAAACTGCTCCAAAACATGTAACTGGAAATCATGAATACTCAATATATAATAATCTTAGGCAGCAAAAAATATTAGGTTCTCCCACTCCAATCTCTTTTGTTCCCCAGCACGTAAGTGTTTTGTGAGGAACATATGACGGTCTGATGGTCCTCTCCCAGAAAAAATTTAGATTTTTGATGCTCAATGACAACAGCATTTCTGGCATCTGGAGCATCCACAAGGAAAACGAGTTAATGAGAAGACTGTTTTGAGGTTATATTTTTGTTAATTTGGTGACTGCACATTTAAGTTTTAAGAACTGCACAAATGGGTTTAGAACTGCACATTTTGTGTAGAACTGCACGTTAAAATAAACCCTGCCCATACACAAAAATGACAGAAACTTACTTTTTCCTTTACATTGCACATGTGGTAGACGTGTGCATTTAGAATTTGGACGATACTTGACATGACATTTCCTTAAGCTTTCTTCCTTCCCAGCACACTCGATATCATTTCGCCAAATCTTGGTGATGTTACTAACAGAAGTAAAATAATGATCCACTTCGGATTTTCTACTATAACCCAGCGCCCAACATGTCACACGCGTATTGCCCATGTTCCACGAATCTCCGCAAACATGATACCATGTTTTACTACGATAGACCTGAACCTTTCCCTGGTGTGTACTCTCAAGTCGTATATCTAAAGAGAAATGTGAATGTGAGATGTGAATATATAAGAAGCGTGACCGCTTGGGTTAAAAAATTATATGTACTTTGCTTCTCCCCCCCCCCCCAGCAATTTTAAGCTTTCAAACTTAAAGTTTTCTGCCATGGTTCCAGGTTGCAAGCATTTCGTATTGTACGGATTATACAAAGGAATATTAGGAAAATAAAGCAAAGGCCTAAAGTGTCTTGTTATTTTATTAGCTTTATTGGACACAAAATTACAGATCACAAGGTGTATACAAACCTAATGCAAACGGCAAATCGAGACCCACGCAAATCGAGACCCCCTAAAGGTTCACTTGAGTAATGGGGGAAAAGGGCAAACCATATTTTCCGAAAAAAATACAAAAATACAAGCACGATCGAAAATTGCACAGAATTAGAAAGTGGCCATATCGCTGAGCATTTAAATATTCATTGGTATCGTGGTCAGTAAATCATTTTTGTGCGCTTTTTGTTTTGCCTTGCCTTGATTTATTATAACAAATTGATGTTCAAATTTTAAACATGCTTAACTTTTGTGCATGGAGTTGGTTAAAATTCATCGATATGTCAAAAACTTGATCATGAAATGATTATATGTGCATGAAATAATTTAGTAGATCGCCCCAAAGATATGTAGGATTACCGCGGTTTCTGGTTATGGAGTGCTTATAACTATTACTCGATCAGACGCTATAGTGTGTTAATTATTGTGTAGATTCGGTTAAATTAAACTCAGCTATGAAAGAAGCAAGTATAACCATGTGTTAAAACATTTGGCCGTTAGAGAAAAACCGTGTGTAATCGGGATTATTAAAATTTAGTGATAACAAGCAGCTAGTATAGCTATACAGGACATCTCCTCATGGTCTTATATTCAAGCTATATACAGAACAATAAGAACTGTATGTTTTCCGTTGACCTTATTACCTTGTTCACAGGCGACAGCTACCTGCGATATACTGGGAAGATCGTGTCGTTCTTCTGTTTTTTTTGGACAACACACTAACTTATTTTTTTTATTCTGACATCCAAAGTTATCGTAGCCATCATAATCACGATATTCGAGGCGACGTAAATTCTTTATTAGTCCTGGGAATCCGAGTGTGGTACAGGCCAAATGTCCTAACTTTTCGTCCCAATACTTCACGCGAAGAACTTCCCACTTTCCTTTGTATTTTATCGCTACTTTACCAGAATTAGCATATTGTGATTGAACGAGTCGGATTGCTGCGAATATTAGAGCGAGGTAAAATTTAGTTAATTTCATTCTTGCAGTATTAGCCTGCGAACAGGCTCTCAAGGTGAATTGAGAGCCTGCACTGATGGCATACAATTTTGAATATCTGCGACTCGAAGCGGGACGCGAAATTCTCATTGGTCAGATGCTATAATTTATATGTTTCCGCTGAGCTTTATATATGTCAACTGCTGAAGCACTATGCATAAAAAACACATTAACTGATCAAATTGGTCTTGGCCATCTTATCTCAAAGCACGAAAATCGAAATGTTCTGTTTTGAGAAAACAGTATTTAAAACATTTAAACTTTTGCTTGAATATCTTATATTTCGAAAAACAGTATATAAACTGTACGGTCTAAATTTAGTTTGCACGGTCTAAATTTAGTTTGCACGAAAGTTGTAAACAACACAATATAAGGATAGACATTCCATATTTGGAAGAACGAACGTTACGGGGCAGATATTCAAAATTGTATATCATCAGTGCAGGCTCTCAATTCACCTTGAGAGCCTGCTCGCAGGCTATTGCAGTATACTAAGCATTCGTCAACGACAAAAATCTAAAAACACCATGTTTATTAATTCGCAAAGCTTCTGTTACTATAATAATCTGCACTAAAACTGTGGCAATTGATACACCAGGCGGAAATCTTAGTTCAAAGATAAAGAGCAGAGCCCAGCAAATAACTTTGAAGCCAAACATAATAAAAGTAAAAAATTTATTAGCTAACATTTCGCTGTTTACAGTACAACATCTTCAGAGCAATCTAAATGAATTTACAGGGTATGGTATATATATTTGCAAAACAGTGGTTTAATATTACAAAAACGGTTACATAGTTTGAAAGAACAAATGAATAGAAAGAAAGGAAAACAACTTATCAGAAACTAGTTAATAAGTAAAGATTAATGTTAAGTGCATGGTTAGTATATTAGTTAATTAAGGTTAATATTACATAACTAAAATAGCTCAAGAGGGGTAGATCTAATATTAGCATTAAGGACAGGGTTAAGTTGAGAAATTAATAGGCTTTCACAGATAAGAAGATCCCACTCAGAAGTGCCTGATGATAGGATTTTGAAATCAGAAGCGGAGACTGGGTGTTTGTGCATGTGTTTGAGAGCGAGTATACTAGACATGGTTGAGATAGAGCGTTCTTTTCCAGTCAAAGGCGAGACTCCCATATGCTCTGAGATACTGTGTGATAGTGTCGGCGTGTGGCCAACATACAATGCGCTACAGCATTGACATGTGTGATCTCAGGGCAATGGGAATCCTGTCTTTAAATGGAAAGAGACTGGAACTAAGGCGACAAGAGGGACGGAAAACAACATGTATGGAAAAATGTGGATAAGCAGAAGTAGGAACTTTATGTCATATGTAGACCATGATGTCCAGTAAAAGGAAGGCAAAAGTAAACAATTTTCTTGGAACATGTATGGACCCTGCCCTTGGTGTTATAAATCCTGTCAAGAAATGTCTTAATGCAACTATTTATAAGTGCTTTAGGAGAACCATTGGAAGAAAAGGTTTTCTTAAAATTTTCCATTCCAGACTGGAAAGATATGTAAGAAGAACAAATATTGAAATATCGAGATATAAGAGAGAAGAGGAGACCTTTTTTGCACATCATTGGAATAAAGCTATCAAAGTTTGTGAATAAGCCAGTTGATGTTCATTTGTGATGGACAGAGGTCGTGAATGAGCCGTTTGAACGCATTACGTTAACATCAAGAAAAGGGAGTGAAGAATTGTTTTCAAGCTCATGTGTGAATTGAATATTCGAATGTTTGGAATTGCGATAAGAAAGGAAGGGAAGCACATGATCACGGGATTGAAATATCAGAAAACAATCATCAACATAACAACGATAAAACAAAGATTTAAAGTTAGAAAGGCAGTCAGCTAACCAAGATTTTTCATGGAATGATAGAAAGATGTTAGCAAACAGTGGTCCAAGTGATGAACCCATTGCAACACCATCAACCTGCTTATAAAGAACACTATCAAATAGAAATTGACAATTCTTTACAGATAAGTTAGGAAGTCGAGTGAATTGATCAACTGTGAAACCGTGAGGTATTGTGAAAACAAATCATAATTGTTAATAAATGTTTCCACAATACCATGCACACGGTTTCACAGTTGACCAATTCACTCGACTTCTTAATTTATCTGTAAACGATTGTCATTTTCTATTTGATAGTGTTCTTTATAACCAGGTTGATGGTGTTGCAATGGATTCACCACTTGGACCACTGTTCGTTAACATCTTTCTATCATTCCATGAAAAATCTTGGTTAGCTGACTGCCCTTCTAACTTTAAACCTTTGTTTTATCGTCATTGTTGATGATCAATCCCATGATCCATGATTGTTTTCTGATCATTCAATCCCGTGGTCGTGTGCTTTCCTTCCTCTCTTGTTGCAATTCCAAACATTCGAATATTTAATTCACACATGAGCTTGAAAACAATTCTTCACTCTTTTTTTTGATGTTAACGTAATGCGTTCAAACGGCTCATTCACGACATCTGTCCATCACAAATGCACTTCAACTGGCTTATTCGCAAACTTTGATAGCTTTAATCCAATGATGTACAAAAAATTTCTCCTTTTCTCTCTTATATCTCGATATTTCAATATTTGTTCTTCTTACATATCTTCCAGTCTGAAATGGAAAATTTTTAGAAACCTTTTTCTTCCAATGGTTATCCTAAAGCACTTATAGCCTGAACGGTTAAGGTCGGTAAGTTTTTTATTATATGGCATTGTAGCTACGTTTGTAAAAATAGGTACGCAAAGCGTACTTGTATCTGCGAAAAAACTTGATTCACATTTTGTATTTCCTTGAAAGGAACTGGATAATGAAGATGACATGGGACAATTGAAATATTTCATAGCTTAAAACACTGACATATATTGGAAACTGTAGGGAGCCTCCTTAAGGTACATTGAAGTACACACGTTATATATAAATTATATATAACGTATGCACTTCAATGATATCAATCTAGATCTGTATCCTTGCATGAATTAAAAGTTATAACTATATTTTCTGCATGCAGGTATATTTCCTATATCAACGACTGGAAATGAACGTGCATGGGATATTTCTACAGTATGTTCGTTTGCTACAGTATAATTCATCAACAACAAGGGACCCATATACGAAGAGAATCGGGTATAACACGAGTAAGAATAGAGGTTGGTACTTACGTTGTGGATCACAGGTCTGAGCTGGTGGATAACGTTCTAAACAAATATATATATAATATATATATAATTTTTCGTTTTACCTCAAAAATCCACAACAGTCTGTTTCATCCGTATAGGCAACGCAACATAATTTGGTTTAACCCACCATTTAGTAAGAGTGTTAACACGAACATAGGACGGGAATTCTTAAGTTTAATTGACAAACACTTCCCGCTACAGCACAAACTACACAAGATTTTTAACAGAAACACTTTAAAAGTAAGCTACAGTTGCATGAACAACGTTAAGTCGATAATCACCAAACACAACGCACATATAATTAGGAACAGTCAATCACAGAATACGGAAACTGACAACTGTAACTGCGACAACAAAAACACTTGACCACTACCGAAACAATGCATGACCAACAACATTATTTACAAAGCAACAGTCACAACGAACAACACGAACGACACTAAACACTACATTGGTATGACAGCGACTACATTTAAGGAACGTTACGCTAACTACACTTCATCTTTTCGTCATAAAAAAGACTCAAACAAAACGTAACTTTCGAAACATATTTGGAAATTAAAAGAAAACAATCAGGATTATACCATCAAATGGTCAATTTTAAAACACGCTATTTCGTACACAGGGGGATCAAAACGCTGTAATTTATGTTTGGAAGAAAAATTTTGCATTTTGAAAGACATAAACAAAGACAATTTACTCAATAAAAGAAGCGAAATTTTCGGCAAATGTCGTCACAAAAACCGGTTTCGAGTAAACAAGGTCGTTAACAAAACCTAATGACCCAAGCATGCATTGTTTCACCTAAGCATTGTTTCGCCTACACGCATTCCGCACATTCTTTCGATAGCATAAAAGCAACCTACAATTTCGAAATTATTCACCACCTGATGATTCCTATACGGATGAAACAGACTGTTGTGGATTTTTGAGGTAAAACGAAAAACTATATTACGCTCTATCTATATGGTATTGAGCACTGTTTGTGTTTCGTAAACCAAAATCTTAAGCTATAATATATATATATATATATATATATATATATATAGTCAAAAGACAAATATCGTTTATGGAGTGTCTAGGTGCTACTGAAGTTTATATTTCAATGGAGATTCTTCTTAACTTCTTTCTCGCATAGAAAACGCTCTGATTGTTGCTTTACTATCATATTCTGTTTAGCACAAGTTGTTCATTTTTTGCCTTTAGCAATAAATCTAAACTTACCGCATTTCACCCAAACTAAGAAGAAATCCTCAGTCTTATTCAGCAATTCCCAACTTTCATGCTGACAGTCAATCAATCTTTCTTCTTTGCCAGTACATTTCATGGCTTGATTTTCGATCACATTCCCCGCTACTTCAGTAAGATTATATTTCAGGTGGTAGTTGAATGGTCTTATAAAGCCGAGCTCTCTGCAAGTTACCCATGTTTTCTTAACGTTAATATCTTTCTGCTCCCAGAATCGCCATTTTCCATCGTAAAGCACCTGAACACTGCCTTCGGTAGCATTGGTTGGTAACCCAGTGTAAGGATCCACCATACGTATGGAAAATCCTAACGAAATTGATATTAAAGTAATTTTAATTAAATAGATATAGGGAATTCATCTATGGCTGTTGTCTGAAGGTCAAAATGCACAACTGCAAAGCTTAGGCCACTAAGCACGTTTATTATTATATGAGATAGTTTATGCATGCATGTTAACAATGTAGTAAATATGTTTTGCTATTATAATATTGCTGGGTTTGCTCAGTAGTGCCGGCATGATTTTATTTTGGGGTGTTTGAATTAGTTTTATTAGGACTAAAATTTCATAAACTTCTAATTTGTAGGTTTTACACAATTTTAGGTAGAAATGCCTAAACTTGGTGGACGTGATAATTCTCCATGCATGTTCACATTATAGTTTTCCAATGCGCCATGCAGTTTTATTTTATATGACAAAAATTATATTTCGAAGTGAGTTGCCGATAATAGTCTAGGACCTGTATAGGAGCTAAAGTTTCCATGTGTTTCATTTAGCACAGGTAATCTCAACTGTTTTAGAGTAAAATGACCATGACGGTCAACATGCCATATGTGCCAAAACCTGAATCCGGGACGAAAGTCCTGAAAGTGACCCCGCCCTGAAATGGCAGTGCCGACATAGCTCTAATTTCCGAAAAGCAAAAGTGACAGCCTTTCTGAAGTGCTTATATTGTTCAGAAGGGTTGCTTTTAGGGCCGGCTATTGGAAGGAAAAACGTGTCTAAGTATAATATTTTACAAGAAAATGAGCATGCGCCACCTCAGGTAAACTGCTAATTATGCATAAAATAACTAATATACCTGGCGAAATTAAATTTCCTTATTTCCTAAAATAAATTATCATGCGGTGAAAAGCTATGCTTAATTTAATATAATTATTGTAGATTTCATAAGGATTGTCATTGTTTTCTATAAATATAATACATTTTATTTCTCTAACGGCTTAGATTCCCCACGAATCGAAAACACGATTTCAGCCATCTTTCCCGCCTTGTTTGCTTTTTATCGCCGAGTCTCGCAAATATCATCCAGTTGTTGTACTTTTACATAATAATAAATGGCTAAAGAAGATTTCAACCAAGTTTCGTCAAGTTTTGAAGCAGAGCAGTGTATTTCATCTTCGATATTGTGTCCTTTGATATTTCGTCAAATATGCCTCCATTGGCCCATTGCAATGCCTCGCCGTTTCTCTGCCGGATAATAATATTAACTTACTGACCGAGAGTGAGAGCAGTACTGACCGAGCGATAGCGAGGTCAATACAGCAAGAGCGAGGTTGGATATTTTCCCTTACTGCCTGAACGGTTGAGGTCGGTAAGTTTTTTATTATATGGCATTGTAGCTATGTTTGTAAAAATGGGAAAAAAGGTCACGCGAGGGCAAAGTTGTAAAAAATTGTAAAAAATGTTCTCTTTGTTAGTAAAACTACCCTATAGCACTTTTTATAGAATACTAACACAGTTTGGTTAGTATTTCAAGAAAAATACGAGGTATTTCGTTATTTAATCAAAGACAACAAATATGAAAACAATAAAATTAATAAACAGCATCGACAATACGTTTTTAGTTCATTTCATCTGATATATTTATGTCTCTTTTAACAAAAACAGAAATTTTCAGGGAAAAATTATCAATCTATGGCTACTTTAGTTGTATTTTTTATTTAGATGGTGTAACAAAAACGCGTTGAGAAAGTTCTTTAACAACAGCAGTTGCTCCTTTTCTCTATATTAGGTCTATTTTTCTTTGTTTTGAATAGTTTGAAAGACTTTTAGACACTTTTGCCGTTTGAAACTCGGCTCTCGTCGCAGCTTCGTGGTTCGTAGGGCAATAAAAATTGCGTATTACCCGTGAGAAAATTCTGCCTCGTCCGCAGCCAATCAAATTGCGCGATTCATCAAAACAAATGCTTGCCATATAATAAATGCAACTTCTTCGTCTTCATATGTATTTAGATTATAAGAGTACTTCTTTGTAGAATAGTTCCAATCGAAAAATTGAAAACATTAGTTGCTCTTAAAAGTTTTGAAAGGAAAAACCTCCTATAACACATGAAATAAATGAATCCAAAAGAAATAATTTGAAAGTCACGCGCAAGTTCGCGAATATTCCTCGTGCATGGGCTACATGACAGGGGAGTTGAATATTTTCACGGAACGTTTGCTCACCACTATATTTGTTGTATTTTTATGATTTATGATAAAAACAATGAATATTTGCGTATTTTTATCATCAATCATAAAAATTCAATAAATATAATATATTTATAGTTGGGTCGCTGTGGTGGTAGCCTGCGTGTCAGGCTCTATACTTGAAATATAGCCTGCTGCCGCTGTAGTCAATAAAAAGGGGACAGTGATTTGGATGCACGAAAATAACAACCATCAAAATGGCGATTGTTAGTTAGATTATCAAAGCTAATTTAATTAAAATATGACTATAACGGCCAATTATTCCGCCAATATCTGGAAAATAAATATTCCAATTTTCATTAAGCGGCCAGGAATTACATATTAAAATAATAATAACGGTTACTGATCGTGTTTATAGACAGCAAAGGCAGTAATAATTAACGTGGCCAAAAGCATAATTACAAGTACGGAATATCATATTACATAAACAACAACTTGATATTACCCTAAAAGGCAAGGCTATTTATTTCTGACCAATGGGAATTTTGCGTCAATTCGTACGCATACATCCCCTTTTTATTGAATTCAGTAGCAGGCTCTATTTCAAGCATAGAGCCTGACGGCTACTGTGGTAGCGAAGAAACGTTTCGTGAAAATATTCACCCCCTGTTATAATTGTGTAGTAACCAACGAGGAGTTTTCGCAAACTTGTGTGTGACTTTCTGATACTACATGTGTTATGGGAGGTTTTTTCCTTTCAAATGCAACTAATATTTTCAATTTTTTGATTGGGACTATTCTACAATGAAGTACTCTTGGATACTGTAATCTAAATATATGTGAAGACGAAGAAGTGGCATTAATCGGGCAGAGAAGCGGCGAGGCATTGCAATGGCGGCAATTTGACGAAATATCGAAGGACAAAATATCGAAGATAAAATACACTGCACTGTTTCAAAACTTGATGGAACTTGCATGTTTTTAAGAGCAGATCCCAGCAAATAACTTTAAAACCAAACATGGTAAAAGTAAAAAAATTATTAGCTAACATTTCATCTTGAAATCTTCTTTAAGCTACGTTTACACGCTGCGATTTGTCGGGCCGATTTTGGTAAATTATCGATGCCCCTTCTTCGACATTTAGCGATTTAAACGTTCAATTGAAGCTGTCCGCTCTCTCGTCTGTTCATATTATAGTTTTCTGCGTGCGAAAAGTTTTCAACAACTTTACAACGGAAGAAAAATCGTTGAATCGTGAGAAAAATCTGTGCTTTGTTACAGATTTTTCTCCCGATTTTGTGAATTGCAAGGTGCTGACGCGAGTACTCACGACAGGTTATTTACATACAGCGAGCAAAATCGGCCCGACAAATCGCAGCGTGTAAACGTACCTTTAGCCATTTATTATTATGTAAAAGTACAAAAACTGGATGATATTTGCGAGACTCGGTGATAAAAAACAAACAAGACGGCAAAATATGGCTGAAATCGTGTTTTCGTGGGGGTAAGTGAAATAAAATATGTGTTATATTTATAGAAAACAATGACAATCCTTATGAAATCTACAATAATTATATTAAATTAAGCATAGTTTTTCATCACATGATAATTTTTTTAGGAAGTAAGGAAATTTAATTTCTGACAGGTATAATAGTTATTTTATGCAAAATTAGCTATTGACTCGGGGTGGTGATGGTCATTTTCTTGTAAATATTGTATTTAGACGTCAAATTTTTCCTTCGAATAACCACCCCTAAAAGCAACCCTTCTAAACACTATAAGCACTTCAGAAAGGCTGTCGCTTTTGCTTTTCGGAAGCTAGAGCTATGTCGGCACTGCCGTTTCAGGGCGGGGTCTTTTTCAGAGCTTTCGTTTCGGATTGAGGTTTTGGCACATATGCCATGTTGACCGCCATGGTCATTTTATCCTAAAACAGTTGATGTTACCTATGCTAAATGAAACGCATACAAACTCCTGTACGGGTCCTAGACGATAAAGCATCATTTCACAAAGGAGTAGGGTGTATACTTTGGTATCGACTGCATCGTTTTTTTTCCGCAGCATTGTAACACGCTGAAAAAATTGTAGTATGCAAAATATCTTCGTGCAACTTTTCTCGTGTTACTATTGGGAGGGTCATGGAATTCCAATTCCATGTTCCACCTGAAATTTTGGCAAAATCCCAGTCCCAGTTCGATTTTTATTAGAAATCCCAGTCCGAGTTATTGAAATTCCAGTCAATAAAAAAACTTATTTGTCGGTAGAACAAACAGTTTTAAGACCTTTTAAGCCACTGTGTGTGCACACCGTGTGGCAGAAGCGGTTGTGCTTTGCCTTTGAGGTATACAGCTATTTAAATTAAGGTTGTCCACGAGCAAAGCGGAAAAGTCGAATACGAGCGCGAAAGGCTGCTGGGAACCGCTTTGAAAATTCATTAATTTGTTAGCGATCCCCAGCAGCCTTTCGCGTTCGTATTCGACTTTTCCGCTTTGCTCGTGGACAACCTTAATTGAAGTAGCTGTATACTAAGGGTTAAATGAAGTATATAGCGGAATATATTCCGCTGCGCATCTGTCTTGGGGACACGCATAATCGGAAAACCCAGAATTCTGGGCGCCAGAGTATGCCTGTTCGCAGGTAGTGCTGTGAATATTGTAGTTGACAACAAAATCATGACCAAAGACACCAAAAACGGATCAAAATTGTATTTTAAAATACTTAAAACGTGGAAAAATTGGGAATCGACTCGCATTACTTCAATCCCATTCCCGTTGTTGAGGACTTCATTTCCCATTCCCAGTGGCCAAATCCCAGTCCCAGCAACCCAAATTCCATATTCCCAGTCTAAAAATAGATCAATCCCAGTTCCCATTTTACCCCTTCAGGACCCTCTATTGGCAAATCCCAATTATTCCGTGGACGTACGATGACAATTTAGCACTCGGGATCTACAGCTGCACCCCGCTCTACCCACTCTAACTAACCTTCCGAAAAGAATTTCGCTTCGCTAGAAACGTTGCAAGCAGGGTTTTAAATGGGAAGCTTATACTGCAGGGGAACGCTTATACTGGGAAAATACCAGCTAGCCTGCATGCCGTGGACATTTCCATCAAATCAATACAAAGAAAAATTTACCTAAAGCAACAGTAGCCAGCAAGAGATGAATGCCCGCAATCCTGGTAACGTTCCCTTTAAATGACATCCTCATTCTCATTACGCTGTGCTATACAAAAAAAATAAGAAATGCGCATGATCGAATCTGTTTAAAGTTTCTGAAACACAGACGATTCGAAAATTAGCCACTACTTTGCATGTATTATTTTATATTTTACGCATTAACTGCAGACTAACTGCTGCATTGCTAAATGTAGCATAAAATTTAGTATTACTAACTTCTTATTAACAGAACGCGAGGTCTGTACAGAGAAATGTCGAACCGAGGTCTCTTTTGTACAGACCGAGCACGTAGGGCCAGGTTTGTACAAAAGAACCAAGGTCCGATATTTCTTTGTACAAACCGAACAAGCGAGCTAAAGGTTACAGAACACCTTTGAGTGTTAATTTTGCCTGGTTTCCATGAAAGCATTAGACTAGGCCTACTATCTGGCAAAGTTTGAACAAAAAATGTTGAAACCTCGCAGAGTTATTTTTAATAAAATACATTTTGCTGCAATAAGAAAACATTGAAAATGTTATATTCAAATTCAATTTTCTCCCGAAACATTCACGGCAATTACTGATTTTCAAACGAGCTATTCTCCTGCGGGTTTTAACGAATTTTTCTCAAATTTTCACAGGACATAGCTAAAGACGTCAGTTGCAAAATTGTGAAAATTTATAAAGTTTATTATAAGACATTCATAGGCATTTATACTTGAAACAAACAAGAAATGCATGATTTCAAATGCATATTAGTAGCGTGGTATACACATTGGTTCGAAGAAAACAAAAAATACCAATGTATATTCCTTCTTTTCCACTAAAAACCATTCGCAGATATCTCATTAATAACAATGAATTAAACTAAAAAATACATGCATGCAGAAACCCTCGCCTTGCTGACATAACCATTGCATTTTCCGAACATAAAGTATCTAAAGTAGTTGTCATGGTAACATGATAACTTTTTAAGAATATTCTTACAAAAGAAAAATTGCCTAAAAATATCACTTTTAATTACAAAATTATCAATTTCCCAACATTTATATGTTACGTAGGCTATGTTATTATACGTAATAAAAGCTTCAATTTAAGGTAAAATTCAACAACAAACACTTCGCAAAACGTTTTAAAGTGTTCTTTATAAAACTAAACTGCCTGTAATTAAATGGCTTTAGGGACCGGTCATAAAGTATCTACAACCCCGGGGTGGAGGGTAGCCCCTGACTTTTTTAACAAATTTAACACCCCTCACAAACGTAAGGGAGCAATTTCGAGCCCCATTCAAATATTACTAAAATATTTCGTACCCCATATACTGTACTAAACAGGGCCGTAACCAGTACATATATTCGTATTCTGCCTGACGGATTTCTTTCGAAAGCGATTGTTTTTACGGTATGTGAACACTGCTATAGCTACTGTACTTACAGTACTTTGCAGCATGTTCTTTTACAGTTTTACTATATAGATCATGTCCCACATAAAATTCAAAGCCTAATGTGGTGAGCCGTCCACTCCTTGTTCAGAATATTCCGACTGATTCCATAAATACCAGTATCAAAATTCAAATTTTATTTAATTTACTGTAAAATATGTAAATCTATTAAAAGTCTAAACAAAAACAATTACAGTACAGCCATAGATATAGCATTTCGTTGTTATACGTGCGTACTTCATGTAGTTGTGTTATAGTGGTTGCCACAAGATCGAGCATCAAGATGACTGCTGTGAGTGATTTTATATTCTCAGTAAATCAGAGCGAGAAAGTGCGAATCTTTCTTGATAAATATAACCTTAATCAATATTTTAGTATTTTTTTGAACAAGGCATGACTTGGACCAAATTGCAAACAAAACGTCGAGGAAATCGAACGTCTTTTGAAGTATGTTGCCCTTGATAGAATTACAAAGCCAGGCCATTTTAGCAAAAGACTTGTGGATTCCAAATCCTTTAAGGCTGGAATTTTTCAACCAAACATTGGAAGAGCTGCACAGTTCGTCATATATGATTTAATGGCTCCAATTCAATTTAAAGACTATGTAATTTCACAGCGGACAGTACGTTGGAAAATAACAAAAGATTGTGAGAAGCAAGGAAAAAGGGTAAATGAGCATAATAGACCCAGAGAGCATGCAAGGATGGGATTGTCATAAATGTTGTTCGCTTTAGCAATACTCTGTCTAACTTCAAACCAGGAGACAAGTCCAAAGCAGAAAGTTCTCAGAAACTAATTGAAAAACTGGAAAGTTAGGCTCAAGTATGTGATGGAATTCAGATCAAAGCTGTTTGACTCTGATATCATTGTTCATGAAACTTTGGAAAGCAAACCAGCTTCAATTTTTTCGGGGGGGTTGCTGGGGGGCCTTGAGCCCCTACATTAACCAATAATTTCCATTTGTATAAGTAAAACGCATAAAAGAACTAGAAAAGTGCGAAAGCAATTCAGATTTATTCAGATTTATTCTTGAGCCCCCCCCCCCAATATTGATTTACTTCTGTACTGAAGGTTATACTCTTTATGGTACATTTTTTATATTATATTTTACAAAATAGTGACAACAAATTTATATGAGTGACAGATCTTGAGTACTTTATGCACTACTATATTAGTCTTTGTTGAAAATATCATACCCCATCAATTGGTTGTCAAAATATTTTGTGCCCCATCAAGTGTGTGGGGAAACGTTTCACACCCCATCTGAATACCCTCCGCCCCGGGCTTGTAGATACTTTATGACCGTTCCCTTATCGATAAACTTTGAGTTTGCATGAAATGATTTCAAATTCTAGCATGCAAATAACTTTGCTTCCTTTTTTATTTAAAAATTCAATATAGGACTAAAATAAAAAAGGGAATTAATATTAAAGATACACTGAAATTATATGCTGTCTTGTTTAGTTGTTTCATATACGCAAAGGCCGTCGGGTTTTGAAGCAATTAATATAAAATCAATAAACAAACTTACCTTCGTTAACGTCGGCTCCTTCTTTTAGCCGATCTTTCGCCCTTTCTTTCTGAGAAAGCTTTTGAAATTTACAAAATCTTGCAAACTAATGCGAGCAAAAATGAAATATATTTGCAAGAAATTTATCAATCATCAAATCAAGAAATGTTTGCTATTTCGCTGTCGTCATGCAGTCGTTATAATGTAAACTTTAAATTGGACCAATCAGTGTCCGCTATTCATGACAGTCCGCCATATTTTTGAGATCGGTGAGGATGACCACCCACCGAAACATCGTTGGTGAGCCACGCCCGCGATCATTGGTGAACTTTAGACTTCGCTAATGCTTTCGTTTCCCCGGGTGTAAATAGCCGGGGGGAATTAGTACCCTCGCACGACGCTTTGCGCCGTCGACTCGGGGATTATAATTTTCAAATTTTCATTTAGTTTTGCTGTTTTGTTTTAAAATGCATGCATGCGTTTGTTTTTGCGTAATGGACCGGCGGGCCATTATGGGGAAATAATGGACCGTTGAAAGTGCTTCTCAGCCAACCACTGTCCGCCATTTCACTGGAAGTGATGCTTGCCATATAATAATAATAATAATATTAAACAGTTATCAAAGAGAATAATTCAGCCAGTTCAGGTTTTGACTTGAAGTACTCTATGACATTAACACTGATTAACTTGCATGGTTGAAATTAATTTCGGGAGAAAATTGATGACAACTAGTACTAATTTCGAATCAGTGTGTGGAATGAACCAGTAGGCGTGTAATATAAGCGTACAAAGTGGATAGCAAACCCATTTTAAATTAAAGCCTGCCATGCATCTTTCTGTTGGAAGTGTGTGCAAGAATACTATTTCAAGATGTAAACATGTGAAAATCTGGCCACGTGGTTGTATCGCTCTGCCACAACACTTTGCATCCTGTTTTGTGCTGTTTCCCGTCGTGTTTTGTTGTAAATTGGCGTTTATTCACATCATCACCTCAGCCGGAAAAAATACTTTCGTTTCCAACTTAGAGATCTTTTTATAAATCTGGTTTTCCTTTTGTCATTTCCTAACACGTGGTCGTAAGATAAAATGTTCTTTTTGTTATTGATTGTAATGTAAAGTATAAACGAGTAACGTTATGATGTCTTTTTAATTATTTTTTACATTATTTTGTTAGAATCTTGTTCTTGCGCATGTCAGATAGACTCAATTAACCCGATATGCAGTGGTGAGACACAAGTGAAATTATGTTGTTTTGTCTACAGAAAAAGATAAACTTAAATAAGACACACTAAAGAGACCGATATATCCTGTTTCTATTATATAGAATAGTTTTATGAACTTTGGCAATATGCAATTGCAAATGTTTTATTGATTTTGTTCAATATATTCGTGAAGACTTTCGAACAAATATTAATCCATTAGAAAACAACGAACCACGCAAGCCGTCTTTCAACAACGAAGCATCCAAACACAAATCTTGAAAAGATGTTAATATTTTACAGTTTTATTGTTTAAAATTAGAATTGCAACATACAACTCCGAGATGTTGGCAGAACACCCGAATTAATTTGTGTAAAATGATACACAGTTATCACCACGTATTTTATACTCTTTTCCCGTGTTTTATCAACATTCCTTATTTCGTGCAATATATAACACCATAAAAGCACGCGACTTGTTTCTATTTGATGAAATGCGAACACACGCACCTATCCGGCCCGCATAATACAACGCTATAATACAAGAAACAAAGACAAGGCTATTTATAGATATTGTGAGACATATAAACATCCGGAAAACGGAAGATTTCAAAGCACGCACATGCCGTGATAACGAACAAGCAACAATCGTTGACATTCAAAACGGAGTTTAAATTTTCCTTTTTCCCATGCACTATTTCCGATGCGATTACTGTATACGACGAGGCCACGTGGGATCTTGTCTTCACTTTGGTGTGCAAATCGCCCACTTAAATGTTTATATGGTGTACATTTTTGAGAGAGGTATTATTTTGGTTCATTCTAATCAGAATGCATTGTTGCGTACCCAAGAATACCATTGACCTAACACGAAACCATCAGTTGTATATAAAGTTTTATACATAAAATCAGATTGCTATAAACTAAACTGATTACAACCTCAATTCTTACCCCTAAGGGCCTTGAATCTATGTGTCGGGAAAAAAATTATAAAAGTTTTCATGTTAAACGACAAAAACAAAAACCCAGTCGTCGACTAAGTGTGTTCGCCCCAGCGCTTATAGGACGTAGTAGACACCAGCTTTGCCTTCTGAGCTACTCTCAAAAATCGTTGAAAACCGTTCTAAAAACCGTGAATTTAATTTTATATTACTGATAGGAAGTATAAGGTAATTAAGGATCTCATCCAGCGCAGATCGACTGGCCTTTCATGAATGGCCTGAGTAATATGTTTTACGCGCTTAATATCCGTAGAGTGAAAATAGAAAACTTAAAATTCATGAAATTGAAAGTAAGTCGTTTCTTTTCCAAATATTTGTTCAGTGATGCTTGTGATGTTACTCTGAGTGTATATCCACACAGGGCAAGCTTGAAAAATATGCCTGACCACGGAGGAAATCGAACCTACGACCTTTGGAATACTAGCGCAATGCTCTGCCAACTGAGTTACGAGGTCAGATCGGTTCGAGTATGTGATATTTCGGAACAGAATCTAGTTCCTTCGATATCAATGTAATCTAATAATCAGTAATGATTTTTCTGTGTTGGTGCAATGCACTCAGGTGAATATGATGCTTGTGATGTTATTATGAGTTTATATCCACACCCTCCGTGGTGTGGATATCCGTGGTGTGAATATGATGCTTGTGATGTTACTCTAAAGCCCGTTTTCCACTCACGTATTTCGCCGCCGCTGGCGAAAAATTTCGCCACCGAAAAAGTTCATTTGTTGTTCTTTCGCGCCGTCAACGAAAGGTCAAACAGAAGTTGAAAATTTTAAGCAACTGTAGCAGGAGAACAAATTTCTTCAGCGGCGAATGAATGTAAAAAAATTATTTCTTTGTCAAAATTTTTCGCCAGCGGCGGCGAAATACGTGAGTGGAAAACGGGCTTGAGTTTATATCCACACCCTCCATGGTGTGGGATTCCATACCCTCCGTGGTCAGGCATACTTTTCAAGCTTGCCCGGTGTGGATATCACCTGAGTACATTACACTAACACAGAAAAATCATTACTGATTATTAGATTATATTGATATCGAAGGAACTATAGATTCTGTTCCGAAATATCACATACTCGAACCGATGTGACCGCGAAGCTCAGTTGGCAGAGCATTGGGCTAGTATTACAAAGGTCGTAGGTTCGATTCCCTCCGTGGTCAGGCATATTTTTCAAGCTTGCCCGTTGTGAATATACACTCAGAGTAACATCACAAGTATCATTACCGATTTGTTCAGTATTTAACTTTTGCAATAATTTATGATATATTTTCCGAAAGAAGGAATCAGGAAATCCGTAATTAAACATGCACGACAGCACTTTTGTTGAAACGCCGTTTTTTTATAGTTGGTGTTCTTTCCAACCACATCCGTATAGAATAATTTCATGCAGGTTAAGAACACGACACCTTTAGGGGATCCCTCCACTATATACAAAAGAACACGTTTTCTATTGTTTCATTCGGGGGAAAAGGGGAAGTTTTATTATGAGCACTACCCCCTATATACTCTAGCTTTGTCCTACGCGCGCTTTTGAACTGGTAGTTTTTTTTGGTAAATAGAAGGTTGGCCTCCGCTTGTCTCTGCTATAGACACTGCGGTATATTCTAAACTGCAATGAATGCAATATTATTCTATCGTTGCATCATTCTGGAAAACGACCATGCACAAATTGAATTATCCTTGTGTATGGTATAAAAAATATGGATATATAATTCATTTCATTCATGCACTTATAGGAAATTAACATTCTTTGATGAGCCCATGCAATAACAGGATAGAACAATAATGCATCATTGGAGAAAAGCTGGATTACCCAATAAAAGGTTCCCATGGCCATGGTCACAGTTCTCACTATAATTGACTCGGAAACGTTTCAAATATAACCAGTAATTAAAATAGAGTTTACACCAATGCACCTAATTCTGCACACAAACATAGAATTTGATCAAAGAAATTTAGGTATCACTAGAGTAGACATTCTTGGTAAGCTATATATAATATCATTCGTCTATTTATATTAACTATACTGTAATTAATATATAATAGATAACATGGACATACCTCCGTTGTGGCGTTTATATGTTTAGTTTCTGTTTTATACAGAAGATAGCAGCAAAAAAAAACCCTGAACAAATTCAACAAGAAATGTATGTGTCGAGATATTCTGATTATTATATGTGGTTATTCCCTCGTAGCATCTATACAGAAATGCAGATATTATTGACCTTACTAGTCAATTGCGATCAGTTACGATTATCGTTATACTCGGCACTTGATTGCAATTTAAATACCGTGCATTTACCGTTAATGACCTTGTTTATAAAAGAGATTTAAACATATAAATAAAGCATGTTTAACAGCATGACCCCATAAGAACGACAATACAGTGAAGAAAGGTCTTTAGAAGTGGGCACAGCAGTAGAGCTATTAGCCACGTGTGTGTTATAAAGACCGGTTTATAGTCTGATATAGCACTTCTAACAGAATTTCCTGTTAAATTTTCGCCATTATAACTATTGTACAAAGCATGCATCCGTAAATGTGACAGTTTATATTTTCTTAAATTAACTATAGTTCAAGAATTGTTATAGAAAATTCATTTGTTGCAGTAGCTAGCTATTATGTTATCATTCATTCGTGCAGATAAATTTTAGATTATTAGAGAACTTCTGGCAGTAGTTTGCAACAAAATTCCAATAAATTGAATTACACTGTGCATGTCAGAAAATAAGATTACAAAATAAAATAACTCTTTCTTATGTGATGAATCACAAAATAATTAAAAATGATTAAAAAACAGATATTACGTACAAGCTACCACAATTACGTACATCACATCTATCGGATACAGCTATCTCTATATATTGCAAATTTCTTTCAAAATAATAATATGAAGCCTCAAATCACTATTATATAAATAAGCGGTTAGACTTAGACATCGTGCATGGGATACGATTCAGAGGAACTTAACTCCGGCACAAGATTAACTGCTCGGACGTTTTCCTCTGGGCCTGGGGTATTTTTCTATTAATATATGCATAAAAATATTACTCGACTGTGATTGATTGCTGTCAATGCAGTTAATCTCAAACAGTAGTGCAAAATTCTGTAACAACAGTGAAAAATTATGTAACAACAGAGCAAAAATCTGTAACAAACTGATCTGATTGCTGGAAAAAACAATGGAATCTAAAATCAACCAATCAGCTTAAAGCAGTCATCAAGTAACGGTCACACCGCGCTACATAAAGTAAAAGTTGAGTTCGAGTGGAAAATATTGCATTTATCTCTTTTTAGAATGGGAAAGACTTTACCTTAAATTAAACAACACTAACAAAGCTTACATTGTTGAGTGAAATTTTCAAGCCCAGTGTTAGCATTGTATAATCAAAGCAGGAAAACTTTGTCAGTAGACTGTTCGCTATAAACGTTGCTAAAACTACAATTGCGCGTGTCTCGAACATTTTTATGTATATTATTAATCCGTCATAGGATGGTTTCTTGTGAACTGATCTGGATAAAACAAGCAATCGTGAGTTTTTCAAAGACCTCAAATAACATTCGTTCTTTCGGTCTTTGATGCCCTTTAATCACTCATGCATGCATGTTTTATCCAAATTGCACTCGAAACCATCCTGTTACCTATACAAAATGATAAATAAAAGTGTCGAACTAAACCGCATATTAACAACGATAAGAATTGCGTTATATATAACCTGTTCCCTTACTGTGATGTTATGACTACTTGCATAATAGCTACCGGAAATCGTTTGCTTTGCAGGCTCAAACAATTTTAGATTCTGGCGAAGCATGCTTTTGACACTCCCATGACCAAATTTAGCGCCGTTCACGAGGGCTTTAAGAGTCGAATTTATTTCAAGGATCATTTTTAAGGATCTGATCACTGGTGGAGAGAATTTAATGTTTGCATCCTCTCAAATGAAATCAATTTAGGTCACAGAAACAGAACTATATCGTTTCTCTCCTAAAACAGTCTGATATATTAGATGTACTGTATGAAGATCAAATTTTCATCGAAAAATGCCAGTATTCACGTCGTGTTGAAAGTTAATTTGAAAGATAATCACAATAATTTATAATGTGAAACGTCACGTTTTAATTATTTTTCACAAAAACCAATACGGCTTTAGCAGATCATGCAAACCTATAACGGCTATAAGGAACTTCTATTGATCGATCCCAAATAATTTACTAGCTTGCACAACATTGTGTTATTAAATTGTATTATTGAATATAGTAACCTCAAAGAGGTACGATTCTGATTCATGCATACTTATACCATGCGTCGTTGGCGTTGACGAACACTGAATACATCTGGCCCATAACGATATATGGCGAATTTAGTGATAACAAGGATTTTTGGAAATGGCATAAACGGCTCCAATACATACAGTGTCGTTAATGAATTCCATGCAGACGAACGGGTCTTCGCTCGAAGCGTCGTAGTGCTTTTTCAGCAGATATTCTGACCCTGTATAATCCATATAGTGTTCATCGCTATCTTTACAATCCCACCTTCAAGTTTTTTTTATCAATATATTAACCTTATAGGAAATTTTTCACAAGCAGGGAACATCCAGGAAGCCGAGCAATGGTTTATATTCCGCTTTGCAAAAGATTATTACTTGTGCGTGCAAATGAGCTCTGTATAATTTTAAAGAACACGTTTACAAACGTAGGCCTAAGTCCTATAAGATGAGGGAAATTGGGAATCAGTAACACCGTTCTAACGCAATATATACTGCATAGGCGGTAACGGAAAGTCGGAAACAACCGCACGAAGTATTTTGAATTCGCTTTACTTTTAGTACCTGACTTAGGTATTAAAAGTAAAGCGAATCCAGGGTACTCCGTGCTGTTGCTTCCGTTACCGCCCATGCAGTATAAATTATTATATTGTGTTTAGCGATGTACACACGATAATGTATTTGATATATATAGATATAACTGGTGTATTTCAATCTTCAGCAATAATATATTATCTTAAGTAACATTGAAATATACAGTAGTATATTATATATAATACACTATCGTGTGTACATCGCTACATGCATGTACTTGTAGGCTGTAAATCTTATTATTATATAAAAATGCTTTCTCAGGGCCGCCGAGAGGTTGGCGGGGGCCCGGGGCAAATTTTTTTTTAGGGGCCCCTATCTAAAAAATTTTTTCCCGGAAAAATTTTTTTCCGGAGAACAACCTCCGCCCCCCCCCTCGCCAAAAAATTTTCGGTCAGTGTACCATTTTAGGGGTAAAAAATTTTTTCCGGAGTACAAAATTTTTCCGGACGAGTACGTTGCAATTGCTTTCGAGGAACTTTATCTCATTTTTTTATTCCAAAATTCGGTACTTAGCCCACGAAAACAGATCTCTTGTCCTTTGCGCGGAAATATTTAACACACAAAAAAGGCTGGGGCCCAACAAAAAAATTTCAGGGGCCCCCAGCAACTCGGGGCCCGGGGAAATTTGCCCCCCTCTCTGCGGCCCTGTGCTTTCTACAATGGAAAAATACTTAAAACGCTATAACCATGGCTAACATTTTCAAACCATAGTACCGGCTATGAGATACAATATACAACATGTATCAAAGAAATTCTATAGTGAAAAATAAAATTACAATTAAAAGAAACTGACATGTAATGTACCTTGCACCGTGATGACATTTGTTAATTCAACAACTCGGTATAAATATACTAGAAAATACATGCATGCAGAAACCCTCGCCTTGCTGACAAAACCGTTGTATTTTCCGAACATGAAGTATCTAAAGTAGTTGTCATGGTAACACGATAATTTTTTAAGAATATTCGTACAAATGAAAATCGCCTAAAAATACACTTTTAATTACAAAATTATCAATTTCCCAAGATATATGTGTTAGGTATGTAATTATACGTAATACAAGCTTCAATTTAAGGTAAAATTCAACCACAAACAATTCACAAAACGTTTTAAAGTGTTCTTTATAAAACCTCGTATAAAACTAAACTGCCTTTAACTATTAAATGGCTTTATCGATAAACTTTGAGTTTGCAATAAAATGATTTCAAATTCTCGCTTGCAAATAACTTTGCTTTATTTTTTATTTAAAAAATTCAATATAATAAAAAAGGGAATCAATATTAAAGATACACTGAAATTACATGCTGTCTTGTTTAGTTGTTTCATATACACAAAGGCCATCGGGTTTTAAAGCCATTATAAAATCAATATTTAAAACAAACTTACCTTCGTTAACGTCGGCTCCCTTCTTTTAGCTGATTCTTTAGCCCTTTCTTTCTTGAAATTTACAAAATCTTGCAGAAATACGAGCAAAAATGAAGAATATTTGCAAGAAATTTATCAATCATCAACTCATCAAATCAAGAAATATTTGCTATTTCGCTGTCGTCATGCAGTCGTTACAATGCAAACTTTAAATTGGACCAATCAGTGTCCGTTATTCATGACAGTCCGCCATATTTTTGAGATCAGTGAGGATGACCACCCATCGTTGGTGACCGACGCCCGCGCTCATTGATGAACTTTAGACTCCGCTAATGATTTCGTTTCCCCGGGTGTAAATAGCCGGGGGGAATTAGTACCCTCGCACGGCGCTTCGCGCCGCCGGCTCGGGGATTACAGTAAATCATGTAACTAGTATTGAAAATATATAACACTAATATAATGCGTTTGTATTGTTCATTGTTGGGCTTAGACCCTGCTTGGAGAATAATTATAGTAGTTTACCCAGAATAGCTACAAACATATTATGTAAGGAATGCAGAAATCCTACCTTGTCTCTCAACAACAATCATTAATTTTGCCCACACATTCGAACAGGGCCTTGCATGGAAAGCAGCTATAGATTGCTCAAGCTCTGCAGACGGCGAAAGTCGATTTAAACTACTATATAGCAAGAGGAAATGGTCAAGTGCCGGATCAGAAAGTTATAAAAATCTTTCTTTTTTAATCAAATGGGGAAACTTTTGCGACTAACAGTACGGATGCGTTGCGTGGGAAACGTGCAATTAATAAATTTTGAAGATGTTTAATTAATATATACATCCGACACATATACAATAAATTACATGGAATAAGCTGCTTATAAACAATGTCAATTTATTGACGAATGACGTTAATTAATTATCGCTATTTTATATTATATCTCCAAATGCATTCAAATTTGTTGCAGATGCACTACGACTTTGTGAAATTACGCAGGCAAGTTACGGTAGTAATCCGTCTGACTTCTATCATTAAAGGCCCTTCAAAAGCGATGACATTTGGAGCAATTTTGTACAGAGCGTTCCATTTAAGGAAAATTTTATGTCAAGATTGGTATATGTAAAAGTAGAAATATAACCACCCTCACTTGACACCCTCCTTTGCAACTTAAATTATAGGTAACCCAGACACACTGTGCGATTTAAATTTAAATGCTTGGAATACTTAACTACCCCCTGCGGTTTCGACTCAAAATAATAATGTTAACGATTAGCTCAAAAATATTCTGAATTTTTACACTAAAATGTATCACTATTCACTAATCAATACTTATCTTTGAAGGAAATATACTTTGGTACATAGCATGCATCAGCAAAAATAAATACTTTATACCTTTAGTAGAAGCACTTGAAATCCCGCTTTAAAATCAACTGACATTCACGGCGACGCGGCGGAGGAGGGAAAAGGAGACTGTTGTAGAATCAGCTGTTGTAGAATTTTCGGCTGAGCTTTCCGTATTGTTGAGTTAGATGGGTTTGTTTATGATGATACATGCAGCTTGGCCAATGGAAGTTGCCAACCTTGTCTCCTTTCCCCTCCTCCGCCGCGTCGCCGTGAATGTCAGTTGATTTTAAAGTTGGATTTCAAGTGCTTCTACTAAGGGTATAAACTATTTATTTTGCTGATGCATGCTATGTACCTAAGTATATTTCCTTCAAAGATAAGTATTGATTAGTGATACATTTTAGTGTAAAAATTTAGAATATTTTTGAGCTAATCGTTAACATTATTATTTTGAGTCGGAACCGCAGGAGGTATAGTTTGCCAAGCATTTAAATTTAAATCGCACAGTGTGTCTGGGCTACCTATGCTTAAATCACGGCAATCACTGCATGTACGTACAGGTTATTATTCGGCAAATATCGCGTTTCTATCTAATTATATATGAGCAAGTACGAGGGCAAGTGTAATCAAACACTATTTTTCGCTGACGTACATCCGCGGGGCCAGGTGGGCGTATATTCTGGATGTTTACACCGTTTCAATAATAGGTCACGAATACTCATCCTTTTGGGGATTCGCTCGCGATTCATGCACGAGAGTGACTTGGTGACGTAATTATCGAAAGTGCCAGGGACGTGCTGGGATCTTGAAAAGGATGACGAATGAGCAACGTCTGATGGGGCCCAGGCCCAGTGGCGGATGGATCAAAATGGGGTGCATGGGGGTATTACTGATCAAACATGAAACATTTCAGTCGCTAATTAATCTTTTTTTCCCAAAAAAAAGGGGGAGGGGGAAGTAAAAATATTTCCGGACATACCATTTTTCAGTAACTTTCGAATTACTGTGTCGCAATTTGTTAAATTTTTCGTAAATATTTTCGTAAAGTTTAAATTTTTAAAATACAAATTGTAATATCTAACCTTGGAAACAGAACACCAAGCTTGAATGGTATGAGAGTATTAATTTTGTTTTTGTTGTTTGTCAAGGGACTGTCACTCAGTGAGAAAACTACTTAATTTAAACGGTTTCAGCATCATATCCTGTTGCCTGTTGTGTATTTTTCTTCTCTTTTACATTCTTTATTTTAACACAATTTTGGAAAATCGTAGTTTCTACTTAAACATTGCATTTATCTGAAATCACGAACCACAAATCAGCCAATCACGTTTGGTGTTCACCATAGCTATATAACAATCCCCGATATCGCCCAGCCAGACTGGCAGCGACACCTTCTGACATGGACCTGATTAAAGGGGTGTTGATCCCCTTGGACAGTACCTACGATTCGATTGATTATATTTACATTAAATAACTTGAGTCTATGGGCCTGAAGTTGACCATTGGGAACATTTCAACCCCACAAATACAGAGCATGTGTTATGTGTATTCCCCATAGACGAACTCCCACCACAGATGTATTTGTATAGAAGACAGCTGCTGCTAGATGATGTAAGACATATATTTGAGCATAACCATCACTCATGCTATAGCTGGATAGTCAGGGAGGCCAAGAAAAACCTGTAATATACAGGAAACCTGGATGTGGCCAAGACAACCAGCAGCTTCCCCACAAAGCTTCTGTCTTACAAGTTTTTAATTGGAGGGTAATCTGTAACACGACAAACAAAGCTCGCCATCAAGGCACATTTTATTTATTTTTAATTTATTATTATATTTTATTTTATTTTAATGTAAATGTGTTCATTAATACACTGTACGTTTTGCACAACATTTATTTGTTAACCACACTTATTTTATTCCAATTATGATTGGTGACTGGACGTACAACATATATTCTCAAATTATGCGACATTACTCTCAGAAAACAGCTCGTTCATTGCTTTAATTTGAAATAGCAGGACCAAAACGCAATTCAAGTGCTTATAACCACAGTGTTGCGACCGAACATCCAATCATGCATGCATTCATGAGATTAGCAGATATTGTAAGAATATGTGTTTGGATGACTAAATAGATCGTGCAGTTAAATAATAATATAGTAGTACATCAAAGGATTCTTAATATAGTAGTACATCATATATAATAAGATAATATAGTAGTACATCAAAGGATATACACATCAATAAGATAAATACATCAATAAGATAATATAGTAGTACATCAAAGGATTTCCATATTTTGAAAAACGACCCTGAAACATCTTCCATTTTCTCCGATAACCCCTTAGTCTCTTTTCGACACAGCAAAAATATCCGTGAAACCCTTGTCCATAGCTCCCTAACACAGGCTTCGACGTCACAGAAAGGCACTTTTCCTTGCCTGTCGTCGAAATGTAAAATCTGTGATTTTGTAGATTCCACCACTATTGTTTCGGCACCTAAATCTGAATTTCACATCAAGCACCATTTCACGTGCGCCTCCTCCCATCTCATCTACTGCATCTCTTGCAGCAGATGTGGCATGTTTTACATTGGGGAAACTGGAAGATGTTTAAGGACAAGGTTTGGTGAGCATCGGCGTGCAGTTATTAGCAATGATGCTAACCAACCTGTTGCCAGACATTTTAATGATGGCAATCACAGTGTTTCAGATATGTTAATTCGAACCCTCTGTCCCATTTCTGGAAGCAACGATAGCCGGAAACGACATGAAATGCGCCTCATATCCAAACTTGGCACTGTTCACCCTTCTGGCATTAATGAACGCTTTTCTTATGTTTAATGCCATCATAGACAATCCAGAAGACATGTCTTCTGTTTTGTCTATGATGCCATCTGTCTTTGCCTGTCTATAGCGGACATTGACAACTTCTATTTATTACTTTTACTTTTACTTTTACCTTATTCCCACTCGTGTTTTGTTTTGATTATTTTTTGTAGTAATTGTCTTAACTTCCTGTTTATTTTTATATTTTTAATATTTTATTCTGTAATGCGATTTACATATTTTGTTTACACTTTGTTATTATTAAATCCATCTAATTGGTTTATTTTTTTGTCACGTGATGCTTTCATACTCTTAGTATAAAAGCCCGTGCATTTTCCCCGATCCCTGGTGTATTAAAATGAGTGCTGGCGCCATAATTCATTGCCGTTAAATGAAATTTCCAATGTAGCCAGCTGCTTATACGTGTTTACTCAATGACATATGCCAGAAAACGAATCGTGCACGATAAATCGCAGCGTGTCAAACGTAGCTTAAGGCCCTGTCACACTATTGCGTATCGTACTAGTGTATGCCAGCGTATGAAAAATATCACTCATACGCCTGTATACGCTGGCATACGCTAGGTGTACGTTAGGCATAGGTTGTATACGTTTTAAGCACGGTCGCGTTCAGTGGCATACTCTGGCGTACAGCGAGGCAGAAATTTTTTTTAAACATGCTCAAAAATTCTGTGCGTATCGGACGTATGTTTTATACGATAAGCATACTCTAGGCATACGCTGAATACGCTAGAGATACGCCAGATGTACGGTACTCATACGCTAGCATTTCAAAGGATTTTTGTGCGTATGAAAATTATTTCATTAATTATTTTCATACGCTTCTCATACGTTTCTCTGATACGCAATAGTGTGACAGGGCCTTTAATAAATTTCTGTTTGCGCTTCACACTGCTGCGTTTTTACTTCAGTTTAATTTCCATTATATAAATGTCATAAGGAAATATATTTTGACAAAAACAACAAATGCCTCCCTCATGGAAAAAGTTCAAATTGTTCCTGTGAAAATTTTAACACAATGATTATAAGATTTGACGTTAATGAGACGTATAATTTGTGATAAACATATATTTGTACTGTACCTTCGAAAAGATGTTGCAACGCTCGTGAATCGAAAACGAATGATTAACGACGTAACATCACTTATTCGATTTATCTTTATAGCCAAGTCATGCACTTCTTCCGATTAACACCCACTCGAACACTTGCATATGCCTCTTCACAATCTGCTTCGGTGCTTAGTTTTTACACATCTTTATATTAGTAAAAATATAGTCAGTGCATATATTAATGAAAACTAAACCTTCGGCTGCTTTAGGCTCCCTTCTGTTATTAAAATTAACATTAAAAAATCGCCTCAGCATGTTGAAATTAGTTTGATATTAATAATTATACAATATCTTAATTTGTTTTTCTCTTATCAACTCCAAAAGCATTATTTTCATATAATCATGTCAGACTATCAGCCTAGGCAACTGTTGATATGGAAATGCGAAAATATGAAACATATTATTCAGACAAATCAAGTTATCAAACAAATAAATCACCCTTAAGTTATTGGCGTTCATTTTCCGAAAATTTCGCAATGTAAAATTAATGCTATATGAGTTGGCCTTTATAACGGCCGCCATCTTTATTAAATGGTGCGGCACATTTTCCGCATGCAGTCCAAATTTCTAATCTTTTAAAATGATGACTTATGTTGTAAATGCATTAACGTTAAACGGTCAACGAAAATTAAAAATAAAACAATTAAAAGCAATTTTTGTAGCGAATGCCTTGCGTCGTGAAAGTTGGCAACTATAAGTACTGTTTAATAAACGAGTAGGAGTGTTTTATCACATATAAAACACGACGCGTAGCGGAGTGTTTTATATGTGATAAAACACGAACTACGAGTTTATTAAACAGCTTCAAAAACGTCTCAGTTAGATCACGGCATTGGCGAAATAATTTTTCAAAATAACTTTGTATTAGCTGAGAAAATACAAGTTGAAATTTGAAGCGTGTTTTATCACATATAAAGACACGCCACGCTTATGATTTCTCTTTGTGTTTTCCTCATGAATTATTAATGAGTTTTTGATGTCCTTTTTATATTTCCATGGCGATGTTTTGATTTGTGCATGTACTTAAATATACAAACGGCGTCCACAATATAAAATAAAACCGTACATGCAGAGTATAGTTAAGCCCAGATCAAACGAGGACGAGAGTGCATGAGAGCAGTCACGCGATCTTGGTTCGTATATATATATGTTCTTAACTCTTTCCCGATACCATCGTGTATTTTATTTGAGTTAAAACAGTTAGAAAACTTAAAAACCTTTATTTTGTTAATCTAGAGCTTGAAATGTTCCCTCAGTAACATTTCGTGACTGCCAACTTTCATCAACTCTAATTTGTTATAATGAAAGGTTTCCGCATTGAATAATACCGCCTGCAAAATTTGAACATAGTTAACCCCGTATAGTTAACCGGTAGGGCTATATAATGAATAGGATATGGATTGAGTCTTAAAATTTTAATGAAATTTTAATGACGACAGCACTTTTGGTGATTTGCTATAACATAAACTTCACATGTAGTTGGAATTGGAGCTTGATTAGAGCAAGATATTATAAGGGAGATGCAACGTGATATGCAAATTTTGTTTTCAGAGAAAACCGGTCTCAACCAGTTTTTGCAAAATTGTAAAGACAACCACTGCCGTATAGTTAGGTTAACCAACTTAGTACGGTGCCGTGCTTCGAGCCTTCGATAGGTTTGTCACTGATTGTATAGCAGAAGTTTGCTTCGGTGCATAATGAAACTGGAGTTAGTATCAGTTTTAGTTCGCACAGATTTATTTCAAAACATCAAAAGTAACCCTCCTGCAGGCCATCTTAATAATGGTAACTGCAATCTCGTTCCCTGAGCCTGCGATCGCAGGCTCGGGGAACGAGATTGTGGTAACTGGGACCATGCATGTGCATAGTCGCTTATACGCGCAGTGCCAGATCATTTCCACAGGTAGAGAACGGTTAACCCTAGTTTATTTCGACAGTGTCCTCACACTGTAGTGTTCTTTTAGTGTACAATTTTAAAATTCATAAATTTTAATTCGGTACTAAGGAATGTTATTCAAGCTCTTATCCTGCATGCTTCATATAATTATATACTAATCGTGCATGGCATAATAAATTATTATGTTGGCCGAGAACCAGAAAGGGGATATTCGATCGTTGAGTTGGTCAGGCACAATAACGAACCCTGTACCTTTTAGAGCTTTATAAATTATTACCAAATTAAATTAAATTAAATTGCAATGACCTGCATGACTGGGTCCCGCCAGTTGTGAGCAGATGGAAATCATAGTCGGTCTTAATTAATGAAAGTAATCTTAGCTTTTTGTGATTTGTGCCTGAGAAATTCGTATTTTAGTCTGATTTAACTAGAAATACATATATGCAGCCATGCGCCCGCGATTATTGATGAACTTTAGACTTTGCTAATGCTTCACTTTCCCCGGGTATAAACAGCCGAGCGGAATTAGTACCCTGGCCTCGGACTATTACTGACCCTGGTTTCGTGCCATTGGTTCGGGTATTAATGTAAGATGATATAAAATTATGCTAAAACTGATACATGCATTATAGAATGTCGATATGTACATTACATGCATGCTGTATTAAATGCAACTATAGTTCCTCTGGCAGGAATTGAACCTGTGTCCCTGCAATTCTACTGCAGCATTCTAATTAACCAACGGAGTCATGCAGTTGTCGACCTGTAACCACAAGTTCATGTAATTATACTCGAGTGATACCAGTTTAAGGTGTATGGGTAAATCGGGATTTTGCGCATCTCACTCGATAGAATTAAATGTTAGAATCCTGTTCGAATCTAACCTCAGTTGATTAGAGGTTCGATTCCTGTCAGGCAGCCTATAGTTGCGTTTTTTGCCACTGCTCCTGGTTGGCTCTGAAATGTGTAAAATTTACATTCGAAATTTCCATCTACAAAAACCCTCAAGCATGCAGTTGTTCTATTGAGTGAAATCCCAAAAAATCCTGATAATTTCCCGCCAGTAAGGTATGGAATTTCTAGTCATAATATACCAGTCAAAAGTGCCATCGATTTATTAATTGCCTCAACAGTTATAATTTAAATTTGCACAACAACAATATATCAGATATTCCGATGTAATTACTGTGAGGTTCTCTACTTGCATGATAATATATTCATCGTTATCAGGTGGCTTTTTTTCCTATTGAAACAAAAAATAATATTAGTTTAGTAATATTTAGAGACAATGAATGATTAACATTGTGTGGGACACACAGTGTCATTTTCATAAGAACGAAACCATAAAATGAGTTTGGAATTCAGCGTGAAAATGTTGAAAAATCCTCTCATGGAGAGGGAGATATTGGATACGCATGCACATCAGATTTCTAATGTGAGATAATTATTAAAGTTATTATAAAAGGAAATGAAAATATATGTTCATGGCAAGTTCAATACATTCAAATATTATTTGTATAGGTAATCACAGGGGAAGGAGTGCAATTAATGATTAACACTACGAGTAATATTTGAAAAATGTGCCAAAATTGCACAAGCCGCCGACTCGCCCGTGTAATTATTTGTTTATTATATGCATGACAAAATCGCGTTCTTTAAAATTCAACTGCATTCTGTCAAGACTTTTTCATGCTTCTGTGAGCAATTTGGCATAAACAAACTTGTGAAATGATCATAAACTCATAAAGGCACATGACTTAACTAGAACATATGATTCAAACTCAAACAACATATTTTAGAGTAAAAAATCTTTATAAATTGTATTACAGACTTTGCTACATAGTCACGTTTCGCTGCATCCCGCTGAGATTATTTCTTAAAACTGTTTCCAGGTATTTTCCACAGTCTCTTTTTGCCATACTATGTTTATTAAACTTATTCTTGTGCCAAAATTGAGTTAAATTCGTCCACGTTTGTTATTTATACAAGATAAATTTCGCCGCCATATTGGATTTACGGCAATTCATGAAATAACTGCATTCCTCTTAACCAATCAGATTGCAGTAATTTTGTCATGTATATAATAAAGAACTTAACTGTTCGTTTGAATTAGTTATAAGCAATACTAAATATTCTAGGGAAGATTTGATGTTACGATTGTAACATCAAATTACGGTTTTTGATATAAAATTTTAAACTGCGTTGTAGGAGGCGACAATAGAACATATAAAATTGACTGATATTTCTCTTTGCAATCTTTAAATATCTGCAAAGAACACCAAGCATCATCGGTCTGATTTCAATCTCATTTCACCAGAAGCAAAAAAATCCAGTCTTGCCTCGTATTATACATCTTTCCTTTGATTCCATTTGCCGTTGTTGCGTCTTCTGTTCTTTAAGTTTACCTACTTTTGGGTTTTGACATGTTTTCTGTTATATTAATTGGCATATTCTCATCCCCGTGTTATCTATGCCCATCAGTGGTCTGGGTACTGATTACGCATTCATGGCTATCATTTCTCACCATGCGTAGAAATAAAAGAAGTTATTTTCAGTTACTTTTAGCTCATGCAAATGCTCGTTTAAAATTTAAACTGAAAAACTCCGAAAAAGTCCATGATGATGACTACGAAAATTGATTTGATTATTGACATCTTGCTGCGATAGTCCATGGTCACCCCCTGCATTCATAAATATTTAACACTTTTTATCCTTAGTACACTGCAACTATGCATGCGGTTGCTTTGTAAGGCAAATCTTGTGAAAACGTTTAAAATAACTTAAAACAAAACAAATAAAGTCTAACCGAAAGTAGTTACGAAAAATAGAAGTACGGTATCAATCGGTTGGCAGCCCAAGTCTTGAGAAGTAAATTTAAGCATTCTGAGATTTAAACTTACTTTTTTCACATGTGAGACCAGCAGACCTAACGTTAGCTCCCCTGTAAGTTCTGAAATATATGCTGCTTCCTTTCCACTTAATTATTGCCCCATGCAAACGTCTTGTCTTTGTTTTATACATCCAACGTCCGGAAACGCCCGGGTATCCCAAATAGTTACAGATGTTTATCGCGTCCTGAAGTTTTAGCCTGTGAAAATAGATTGCTACCCATTTGTTCCTATCTAAGTATTCTGCTATGCCAGAATTAGATATTGCTCCGATTCGCTTGAGACGGAATTCTTAAAAATAAGACAAAAAGAAAGAATTAATATTTCATACAACACTAATAACACACTAATTAATAACACACTACATTGTGGTGTATGTACTCAGGTGAAATTATTTGAGGTGTTGTTACACCTATCTGCAGTCAATTGTGTTCTCAAATTAATGTAATGGAAAAAGTTTGCATCAATAATAGACGTTTCGACCTTGATATGTCCAAAAAATACACTTCGACAAAAGCCAAACTTCATAAAATATAAGCATGAGATATTTTAATATCTTAAAATATTTTAATATTTTATCATGAGATATTTTAATATCGCTTAAAAACGACTAAACTTCAACAAACAAACATTCAAAGATGCTGTAATGACCATGAATGTATTGATTGTGGTGTATCAACTCAAGTGAAATTGTTTGAGATGATGTTACTTTGAGATTGTCCATGCACACAGGAGAAGCTGAAAGGTTTCCTTGGCAGCGGTGGGAATCGAACCCTCGACCCATGATTGATTCGGTCGGTGTGGCATCATCACTGACTCAGTTGTATTTTTGATAAAATATTTGCCAACCTGATAAGTCAAATTTTCTAACGAGTGACAAAAGTAAGAATACTTTACAGTGAATGTACTAGCCTTAGTACATTCACTGTAAAGTATTCTTACTTTTGTTGTTAAAAACTTGACATGTCTTTAACATGCAAACTAACATGCCTCACCCTTGGCCCTTAGCTTTCGTTACTATTGGATCATTCAAACATTTAGCGTTCACTATACGTATCCCAGATTGCAAAACAGATTGCTCACAAGCATAATCGTTAAAAAAAGTTCGGACAGATTTACCAGAATATATGTTAAATTCAGGTTATTTCATTACAATCCTTCACAAAATTCGGGCAAACTTTCAACTCCCCCCTCGTCACACAGTGCACATATCTATTGTATTCACACTAAAATGGCTGAGAGAATGGCCACAAAAACTAGGCATCCCAAAATCTACTTTTTCTTCCATTCTCGCCCCAAGCTACTTCCGCATCACATCCTATGCATGAGCGCCCTGATTGGGGGCTAATCCCAGTCCGTCCTGTCACCATTCCCCATGGGAAGAAACCGGCGTACCCGGCGAAAAACCACGAATTTCGGTATTGACTGACCATCACAAAATCATGAATATCTTGAGTACTAGCCCGGAACGAGAATTGAATCCACGTTATCGGATGTAAAATTAAAGGAAATTGCTCTGAGGTTGCCGTTAGTTGAAGTTTAAGGCTTTTATACTCGATGGAATAATTAACAGTTATTCTACGAACTCGAATCGAATATGAGCTGATAGCCGATGAGACGCGTAGCGCCGAATTCATATTCGACGAGACTGAGCGGAATAACTGTTTTATTATATACACAAGGTCTGAATTCATATTTTTCTATTTTGTTTATGTTTTTATCTTCGCTCTTTCGGCAGAGTATTTTTTCCAAAATATATATTTTTAACCAGTTTAAATTATAAACATTCATTTGCTAACCTGCAAACAATTTGTGGGAGTTTTTTTCATTGTGTTTTTATTAATCCTGTAAAGGCTATAAAAAGCGAACAACTTGCCGTTTTCTCGTTCGCAAAACATCGGGAATCAGCAGTTTGAGCCGCCATTTTGTTTTTCTCTACCCGCAGGATATGAGCTAATATCCTGCTAGTAGAGAACCAATCAGATGCAGAATACCTCATATCCAGGCCTTGGGTATATAATACATAATTTTACATTTAATTCAAACGCACTCGCTGTGATGTTTGGTAGAAACAAATTGGATGCACTCGTCTTACAGTCTTTGGCGAGCTGAATTAATTGCTCTCTTTTCAATCACGTAAACCTTGCCTGCACCATTTACTTCTGCCGCTGGGGTTCCTCTCGTATATGTGTTGTGTGCTCCTGGTATCAGTTGTACTAACTTATATGTACTACAAGACGATTTATCATGAAAAGATTGAAAACATACGTTTTATGTGACAATGGATATGCAGTTCGGTGCCATTTTGACATTTTGTAGTATTTCCATCAACAGTGTGATTGAAAATTTGATTTCCGTCGGCATAACCCATCCTTTGACAATATTTTGTAACAATGAGTTTCTTTAGCTTGCGTTTACTACAAATTGGTTTCCACACGCCATTAACATATTGCTGTAGCTCTCTTTGGTTCAGTCCTCCTCCACTCTTAAAGCGAAAATCTGTGAAAACAGAACATTTCTCTAGATTATCTCAATAAAATCCTCTCGCTCAGTTCAATGAACCGATGTATTCATGGTAAACTGATTTGACTAAAATGAATACTATACGTTTCTTCATATATTGATTGACTGCCAAAACACATGCACATAAACTGATCGCATTGAGCTGAGACCAACTATAACGATTATAATACGGCAGAAACGGAAAGCGTTCTTAACACAAATAAGGAACGATTGTGAACTAGTTGTAAATGGTTAATGCAAGTTTAGAATCAACCAAGATGGCGCCACGTGACACGTAATGACGTCATTAGCAAACAAAGAAATTAACATGTTTGTGATGTTACTCTGAGTGCATATCCACTCCGGGCGAGCTTGAAAAATATGCCCGGCCACGGTCAAGCTCGCCCGGAGTGGATATGCACTCAGAATAACATCACAAACATATTATTCACCTGAGTACACAACACCAGCACAGAAAAAATTCAAAGAAATTAACATTTACATTGTCAAAAACAAAACACTTATAAAACACTTATTTCATACATGTTAAAATATATTGTTTTCATAATAATATGAGATCTATAATAGACCTAGACCTTTGGTTTTCATAATAGACCGAAATATTATAATCCAATAATGCGTGTTGATGGAAATTTCGAGGGAAAATTAGTTACCTGTTAAATTAAAGAACTCACAGAGAGCATAAGCCCAGCGAACACTGGAGCTATCAGCTGAGCTGAGCGTCACTCGTGACTGTTGGCGTGAGCAAGTTATCCCGGTGTGCTGTGGCGTTTTGAGCGATTTCAGCCGCGCGTGGCATCGGCACGGAATATTCAACATGTGAAATAATTTTAGTCACGAACGAACATTTCCTCCTTCCACCTTTCATTGTAGATCGAATAGGCATGCGTAATAAAACATAAGACAAAAGAAAATTAATTAAAATGAGGAACGCAATACTTGAATAGCGACATATAAATATTCCTCATTAATTGTTTTCCTTTTGTCTTATATTTTATTGCGCATGCCTACTCGATGTACAATGAAAGGTGATAGCTTTTCGAGCCACACTTGGAGGACGAAATGTTCATTCGTGATTGATATTATTCAACATGTTGAATATTCGGTGCCGATGGCATGCGTGGCTGAAATTGCCCAAAACGCCACTGTACACTGGAGGAACTTGCTTACGTCAACAGTCAAGAGTGACGCTCAGCTGATAGCGCCAAACCAGCGGCCCTGCAATTCCAGTGCAGCGAAAGTTTGCAAAAAAATTTCATCACTCAAAATTTTCATCAACAGAAACCCTTCAACATTCGAGTCTCGAGAATTCTGTTCTGTCGAACAAAATCTCAAATGGTTATAATACATAAATATACTACCATTATTGCATTCAACTGAAGCTTTCCATTCGGACACACTTTCTTTCTTTAACTGGAGCCAAGGACGTTTTGGGCAGTCAATTAATTTCGTTTCGTTGCCTTTACAATGCACTCCCTTCTGCCACAACATTTGAGGTTGACTTGTCGCTTTTGTTTTTACTAATCGGAATCTTTTTACACCAGGTTTGTTCAACTGACGGCAAACAACTTGAGCGTTTTGCAAAGTCCAGTTTTCTCCTGCAACATGACCCCAAATTCCCTGGTGCATTATCTGTATTTCATCAATAATTAAAAATCTAGTTTTCATTTGAACGAGACGAAGATCTGAAAGATGAAGTTAAAATAATTCGCATGATAAATAAATACGGGTGATCGGCATATATTTTACAGTAGCCAGGAAAATGTTCAATGAAAATAAATGTCAACTGAAAATCCCTATAGTAGAAAGCTGATTAAATATAGGGCGCCGTTTCCGGATTGCGATTGAATGCCTACAGATAAAGCCCAACAACGAGGCTTCGCGCAACATTTTAATGTTTCTATAGCAAATTTAGCATTAAGCCTCGATTTTAGAGCTCAATTTAAAAGAAAGTACGTACCTACTGATAAACATCTCCCTCCCTGTGGGAGCCACTTCCAGACTTCCTAAGAAATATGCCCCGGGCCTAGATTAAAGGGAGGGCAAATTTCCTTGGACACCGGTTTGGCTTCTACAGCGCGCTACAATTACTTTTTGTAAATGCTGGATTGCGGATTTGTGTAACAATGTGAAATGACTTAATCAACCAAGACGCACATGTAATTATATTTATTATACAATATTGTAGTCACTACGTATCCTCTGATTGGCCAGTTGCTTACAGCTTAAATATGGAAATCACGCAACCTACATATAACTCAGTTATCTGCTAGCAGATAACTGAGTTTTGTGTAAGTTGAACCCGCAGTAAGTAATTTTAAAGCAAGCGGCAGTTCTATATACCCGAATAAAAACAAGAGAAAACAACATGAACGAATGGCGTTTTTGTGAATGTTTTTGTGAAAAAGCAGACTTTTTGACATTTGTATCGAAACTGTAATAGGTATAAATGAGGTTCTAAAATTTTTATGCTGTTATTGTGATATTTTAAATCGCTATCACTACTTTTTTGAGAAATAAACGTTGTTTTGTGCGATAAATCATTGTTTGTCGAAACTAGTTATTAATAAAGATGCAATGTATATGATAAAACAGTTATTGAATTCGGTTTTTGTGCATTATATCCCAAACTACCAAGCTCTCGGTATAAGTGTTATCAATCTTGCCTTCGGATCGACTGATAACATTTACCTCAACCTAGATAATTCTGGATATCACGAAAAACTCATCCAAAAACTGTTTATTATCATATCAACCCAACTTAGTGTGAATAGTTATAAACCATTTAGTGTGCATTGAAGATATTTTACTTTAATGTTTATACATATATAGTAAAAATGGAAGATCATGGTTTTAGTACTTTTTCAGATCTTTTTCTCGAAAAACATAACCTTTAAAAGTTGCACATAGATAATGTGTAATGTATAACTGTTCTAATTCCAAAGCGACATACAAGACATAATTACCCAATCAAGAGAACGCTTAATTTTAATATGTTCCATTTCCACATATAATTTCACAATCCTGTTTCGAAACTATAATTTTAACTCATATTATGAACTTTTATTTTCATTTCTGAAAGAATATAATGAAACTAAAATTTCATATCGTGTGAAAATTATGAATTTCACTTCCACATGAGACTGTATTGCATGTCGTAGGTGAAATTGGTCTAAGGAAAAAATATAAAGTATTTATCCCTACCTCCTTCGTTACCAACACATCTTACATGCACTGATCCTTTAGCACAACGCACTTTAGTATCTTCTATACGGAAACAGTTATGGAGATATTTCTCCTTCCCAGTGCAGTTAGTCTTCATTATTAAATATTCCAAGAATTTGTTAGAATAATTTCGTAACAGTCCTTTAAAATCCACAGCCTTTGAATAACCAAGTTCGCGGCAAACGACATTGGCTTCAGTTAATGTCCAATGTTTTGTACAAACCTTTTTCCAGGAATTGTTATGGTATATCTCTAACTTGCCTTCGTTATCATTTACAGAACCAGCCAGTCGGATATCTAATTAAACGAGATGGGACACCATATCAGACCTGCCTAAGTGCATGTGTTGTGAGTAAAAGGAGGGACGTTACAAATATTTATGCGTTTTTTTGCGCGCGACGTGAGCTGGCAACAACCATTATCTCATGAAATCTGCCTAAGGAATTACTGTGATTCTATTGATGGCCAACAGCAACAGTAATTTAATATGGTAGGTCTCTACCATGTCATTTGTAAAAATGTGTTACAGTCAGCGCTGCACTTCGCAGACACATACGGAATGCACATACCCAAATACGCAAGATAAAAAGATTTAATTGAAATAAATTAAATAAATTAATTACTTACTCATTTTGCAGATTACACCAGAATTTAAACGATACCTCACGTGTTTAAAATCACCTTGAACCCAATTGCAATCTTGTAACCGACTTTCGGTTCCATTGCATTTGATCTTTTCGGACCAAATAGTTCCTCGTGACACATGAGGAACTTCGTTATGATTTAATGGCCTGAAAGCATCAAGGTAGCCAAGCTGTCGACAGGCAACTCTAGCTTCCGCGTATCCAAACGAATTTTTAAGGCTATTGAGAGTTCCCCATATTCCTTTGTAGAGGACTTCAATTCTTCCAGCATGATTTGAGTTAAACCCATTTAATCGTATTTCTGAAAGTGAACCTTGTAAAATTAGAAGGCTACATTAAATGCAGATAATTGGCATTATGCAAGAAACAACGGCTGCTATTCTACTTAGGGAAACATATTCATTGCTACTTTACCGAGCTCACATTTCGGTGAGCAAATGATTTGAAAGTATACCAATAGAATAGTTCAGTTTGATTTGCTATATTTTTTCTTTCCATGTTCACATAACTACTAAATTTTTCTAGTTTACATTTGCGAGGCCACATTTCCATAACAAATTTGTAACATACAATAGGTCCAATATTTTTCGTGCTACCCGAATGGAAGGGGACCTAAATTTAAATTTCCTCATGCATTGTGTATAGAAGAAATGACCAGTTTCCTTACACTAAATACACCCAACTGATTTTTTATGAATGTGCATTTTCGTACTACTAAGGATCGATATTGATAACAAGACAAATCGAGCAAGTATAGATCAATTCCGACCAATGGTAGAACTGGATTTTACGCCCAGGTCTGATCCAGACAGGGCTGTGACGACTGGGGAGGGGGTGTAACACCCTACCAAAGACAAGTCAAGAAAGGGAGCCTAATTTTTATTCAGAGGGGCCCCCAAATGCTAGCTTAGCCTGTGAACAGTAGTTTATTCAGGTGGGGCTAATAATAACAAACGTCTGCTGGCATGTCTTGCAATTTTGGGAGACTTTGTTCGCCCACGAACGAAGCATTCTGATTGGAGAATTATGGTCACATGGACATATATGATTGACATTAAGTAGGCGGTCTGTGTTTATTACTCAGGTCAGCAAAAATTTGCAAAACTTTGCTGATGTTAAATTTATTTATAGATGAATATGGTAGAGTAAATGCGAAGAATGCTTTGGGCCAGTTTAATAGGGGGAATATTTTGGATGTACTACATGTGAGATTGTCAGGTTCTGTTAAGCTGCTAGTTCGCTTGAAGAGTCTTATCAAAGTGTTAAAAATGCATTGAACCTTGATGAAGGTCGTTGTGGACTTCCTCAGACTAAAGTGGATTTTATTTACGGTCTATACTATTACAGTGTTATCAAATTATTTTTTTGCATAGACAAATCAGAATAATGGTTCCGCATTAGCCTAGTTAATTATAGTTACTTGATCACAGGTTTCGATTGAAGTTTACTTGTCTGCAGTATCTTGGGATATGAATTTATTAAAAACACCTGAATCGCAAAATTGATTTAATTATAAAAATACTCAACATTGAGTTATTTCAATGGTCACTATGCTAGGATTATGATATAAAAATTATAAAGGCCATAATGATCGTAATGATTATAAATTAATGAGGATTATAATGATTATAATGATTTTAATGGGTACGTACTATTTAGAAAACGAGCCATCAAATATCAAACACGATACTCGAGCAATACGAGCAACTCGAGTGTCTTATATCTGATAAAGCACGGACTGCGATTATAATGATTGTAACGATTATAATTTTTAAAATGATTATAACGATTATAATGATTATAATGATTATAAAGATTATAAAGATTATAAAGATTATAAAGATTATAAAGATTATAAAGATTATAAAGATTATAATGATTACAATGATTACAATATAAAGTCCAACAAATGATATTTTATTTTATAATACAGTAAATCCACTTACCATTTCCTTTACATTGAACATGTACGAGGCGTGTACATTGTGAACTTGAGCGATACCGTAAACGACATGCTCTCAAACTTTCTTCTTTTCCCGTACAGTCAATATCTTTCGGCCAAGTTTTTATGTTGCTAGTACCATTGGTAAAATATTGGTCAACTTCGGAGTTTCTACTGTAACCCAGTTCCCAACATACCACCCGTGTATTGGCCAAGCTCCATGTTTCCCCACAAACATGATACCAAGTCTTATTTCGGTAGATCTGAAGAGGCTCTCGAAGTACATCATTATTTCGTATATCTTTATTGAAAAGAAAAGTTTAGTTTAAACGCCAATTAAATTTAAGTTAGTTTCACGTGGTTTCACCTAGTTCAATATCAATACACGTCTTTCAAAAACGCATATCGTTCGGAAACAAAAAGTTTATGTTGAGATTCTGATCATTGTTTAAAGCCAAATTGTGATTGATATACGTATAGAAAGATATTTAGAACTCTGGGGCCGGTTGTACGAAGGTCGGATAGCGCTATCCACCGGATAGTGATTTTTTCAGCCTTTGTAAAATGCTTGAAAAACTGTGAAACTACGGATATAGACGACACAAGAAGTATAAAAAAACATTTAGCTTATAAATACTAAACTTTAATACGAGTTATACCAATCAACGACTGATTTAACAAAGCTTGAAAAAATCACTATCCCGTGGATAGCGCTATCCGGCCTTCGTACAACCGGCCCATGAATGACAGACTTTTTAATCTTATTCCAAATGTCATCCTTTGAGTCGTCTATGGATTCAGCGACACGGTTGCAAATTTCATACCATGCATTTCACTATTTTTCACAATGGGACAGCATATCTGGCGACTTTGACAGTGTAATATCTGACACTTAACAAATATAAAACATTTTCCGTGTTGATATACAGTTATATCAACACGAGTGGAAATTGGGAAAACGAGAAATTGTGTGGAAACACGACGCCCGAAGGGCGGAGTGTTTTCACACAATTTCGAGTTTTCCCAACTTCCACGAGTATTGATATAACTATATATCAATACGGAAAAAATGTTTTATATTTGTTTTATAATATAGCAATGTCAAAAGCCCGAAGAATAAGAACAATTTCCGTGTTACAAGCGGCGGAAAATTTCCCGTGTTGACATGGAGTTATATCAACACGGCTCTTAGCCAATCAGCGTTCAGAATTTACAAATGCTATATTATAAATTTTAATATTATACCTCAACATTAAATAGACCAGTCAAAAAGCATGTATCATTTATAGTACCACGACACGCAGTGGTTTTGTATGGTATTCCACTCAATTATATAATTACATAATTAAGCAATGCAGTATGAGATATAGAGGATATTATACAGCGGCGCGAAGATATGACTTTTATCTCCGAGTGGTGAAAACAGTATTTTACGAACGAAAAAATTAATGAAATTAAATGAAATTAATCGCGATATCACGCCTTGCGTCATCAATTAGCGAGCCAGCGTTCCTTTTGACAATGTTCCATCCCATGTTCGCCGGGGAACATGGGGCGGAACATTATTCGCGTAGACCGCGCGAGAGAACACGCATGACAACAACATGGCCGACAAAATATAAATAGTATTTAATAATGAGTGATGAATAATCAAATTTTAAACGTAAAACTTGGGGCTTTTCAGAATTTTGAAGCGAATTTTGAAAAATGTTGTCATTAATAATCCAAACGATCGATAGGTGATTTGAAAGAAAAGCGACGATACTTGCGTTAATTCGAAAATAAAACATCCTATTCACGAAGGTATGTATATGTGTCAAGTTTTTAATTTTCAACTTGAAGGATTTTAGTTTTCGGTATAATATATCATTTATAGACCCTCCGCTCGGGGGATTCGGCAAAATATTACCCTCAGTAATGATAATATTTCGGGTAATATTTCGCCGAATCCTTTATTTATTATGTTTTAGTTATATGAAGTATTGATATATAGTCATAAGTCACGTGTATGCATGAAGACAGAAATATAGAGATACAATAATGGCGACGAGGATTGTCAAATAATTCGTGATTCTCAGTAGTTTTATACGACGAGCATGGCAACTGCTTTCGGCCAACTTTTCCGGAATTAATTTAAGAGATCAAAGTAATTTAGCTGCCCGATGGGAGAAATATTTGAAGTGATTTACTAACCTTATGACGGCAATGAATATTCCCGATGCAAGTCGAAAACGTGCTTTGCTTCTACATTATGTTGGTGAGGAAGTGAACGATTTATTTGAGACGCTGCCAGATAAAGGAGACGATAAAGATTTTAAGAAGGCGTACGAAGCTCTCACCCAATATTTCACACCGAAAACGAATGTGTCGTGAGATCTTTAAGTTTCGAAATTTGAAGCAATGCGATGCAATTCGATGCCTTTCACACACGTTTACAGATTGCCGATCTGCCGTGGGATAATTAACAATTATTGAATGAGGTTGAGCATGATTGAATATGAAGAATTATCAAGCACGAAGTTTGTGTTATCAACCGAAGCCGAATTATGGAATTCAGCGAAATATTACCCTCAGTGTAAAGACCTGATTTCACGACGGCAAATTCTTCGTGAGGAGTTGTGTCTGCGCAGTACGGATGCTTGCACATGTGACTTTTTCCCACTTTTTTGCTTTTGCAGTGAATAGATTTCTGCATATTTTTTTCTAACGAAGCCTAATTTACCTTTACCGCGCATGTACCTAAGTCATTTCGCGCAAACTTTTTCGCATTTCGCCGGAGAAAGCGCAAGAGAAATCATCACTTCGTGTAATATTTTGCCAAATCCCCCTCCCCCCCTCTCGCTCCGGGTCTATAAATTATAATAATTGAGTTATTGTAGAACATTTTATCTCTGGAGCATATATCATGCCGTATAGAGTTACACACAAAGAGAGACTTGGATCAGTACTTAAGCCTGTGATGCGATTTTAGTCGGCCGATAAAAATCGTTTGACCTACCGATATACATTGGTATACTCCGCACACGATTACGAAAAAATACGCTCCCTGAACAGTAGCCGCCATGTTGCCAAATAAATACAAGCACGTGATCACAGCATGAAACCTGATTGTTTATACTTAAAATTCCACCGATAAAAATCGTATAATATCAAAACGTTTTGATGTTGTCCGATTAAAATTGAGCAACAAAAATGGGTTAAAAATGACACCGCACACTCCACCACGATTTTGTTAGTTTTAGTCAAACGATTTTCATCGGCCGACTAAAATCGCATCGTGTGCGCCAGGCTTTAAATAAACCAAGTCACATGACCCAGTAAGTACTACAGCATTACATTACCTGGTTCACAGACGATAGCAACCTCGGAAATAGTAGGGTAATCATTACGATTTCTTGGCTTCGTCGGACAACACAACAACTTATCTTTTATATTCTGGCAATCGAAATTATTGTAATCTCTATAACCATGATGTTCCTGGTCACGTAAGTTCTTTATTAGTCCTGGAAAACCTAGCTGAGTGCATGCCAAATGTCCTAATTCTTCATTCCAATGCTTTACACGAAGGATTTCCCAATTTCCACTGCTATTTATAGCTACTTTGCCCGAATGAACGTACTCAGATTGAACAATTTGAATTGCTGAAAATATAATTGAAAAACACTGGATATTTATTCAAAGAGATGTATTGCGTTATTTGACAGATTATGTATCGTTTTCTCATAAATAAAAATAGCATCAATTATTCCAGACTGCCTATATACAGGGTGTATCAAAAAAAGCGCAATCCTCGACTGAAATGTAAATTGCTAAACAAATAATAGACGAAAATGTTAAAGTTTACATTCATTTTAAAGCGTAGCCATTCAGCTTCTAATGGCGTAGCCATTCAGCTTCTATCAATATAATCAAAGTAATCGACGTCTGACCTAGCTAGGCCTATTCACAATGCTAAGGAATGGTGTATTTATGATGATGCACTTACATTTCGGATCACATTGAAGAGGTGGTGGAAAACGTTCTACATAAATAAAAAAAACTTGAAACTGAAATAATTGCCATATTTTATTTGATGAATCTAATAAGTCAGTTCATATTGTCTCAACTGCGCATGGCTACTGTGATAACATTCTTGAATCACAAAATTAAACTGTTACTAACCCCAAATATGATTTTAATTATACGACTGTGTAATTGTTGGATTATTATGAGAATAATGCAATCTTTAGAGCAAAAACCTCACTTGATTATATACTTTTAACTTTGAAAAGTGCCGGATGTTATGTCATTAGAGACCGCTAGGCCCATTATTTATTGCACAGGAGGGGATTGAGGAGAAATTGGAAAGGCCTTACCCTGGGTGCCAGAGGTTCTTCCACGCTCGTAGGGGGGATAATGAGGGATACACGAGGATTCAAGCTGGGCGGCGAGCGGGAAGAACCTCTGGAACACTTCTATGGCTTTTACTGTTTTAACTGTCAAATGGAAATCAAACGTTAGCCAATAGGACACGTATTTATTTTTGACTGATGATGATTTGGGCGTATTCAACCGAACATTTGAGCGATGGAAATTGTGACAGAATGTGTCAATTTCAAAACAAAAAATTAAAATTAGCGAGTCTTTATAGTAAAATAAACCGAATAATATTATATGGCCACATGGCATTAGACCTTACACCTGTTAAAAGTGTTACAAAAAGCGGAGACGAGTATTGTCGAGTTTGTGGTGAATTTGTTATTCACAGTGGGTATTTTAGTATATACAGTAAAAGGATCGTCGCCTCGGTAGATTGAACTTTGAAGCATTTCTTGTTCATCATATAATACAAACGAATATTTGCCGTCCAAGGCCCTGTTTATATGTTTCGATATATATAGGCCTATAAAGACTCCCATCTTGTCTTGACATGCTTGATTACTAGACAGCCACGCACTCGAAATTCCCTCTTGGCTAAATAGCAAACATATCACGGCGATGCATTAACTGAAACACAGAAACAAGGCATCATCTTGATGTTTATTGAGTTTTGTAACACCGTCCAGTAAAAAAATTCAAAATCGAATCAACCGCGACCGAGTTGTTGAAATCATCTCGCAAGACTCGCAAAACTAGAGGCATATATATTTACGCCTGACTATGTTACAAATATAAAATTATTATATTAAACAACAGCGTATGCCTGTACGGATTCTGAACGATAATATCTTGAAGGACATACGGTTCAAACAGCCAATGAAAGTCATTGTTTTAACAAGTCCCTGCCGTTAATCAATTAACACTGTGATCCAGATTCTGGATCACTTCACACTATTAAGCATCGTGATTGGTCCGGTTCGATCTGAGAAACCATAGAAGTGTTCAAGAGGTTCTTCCCGCTCGCCGCTTCCCAGCTTGAATCCTCGTGTATCCCTCATTATCCCCCTACGAGCGTAGAAGAACCTCTGGCACCCAGGTAGAAAGGCCTCTAAATTTTTTAAAACTCTGTTGAAAATATATTAGTAGTTTTAAATTTACTGGTTGAAAAAATATTAGTAGTTTTAAAAATGTACCACAAAACAACAAATAACAATTTTATGGACCTTTAATATTAATATCCATAAATGGAAACCAAATAAATAGTCTTTTATGTTCATGTAAATTGGTCTCCATTATGTATTTTTGTTTCTTTAATTAAATAAACAGCTAGAGTCGGGGGGAGCTCCAAAATTTATATTCTTGTTTTGCCTGTTGGAGGGGGCTTTGAAAATTCTACTTGTCTGAAGAGGGGGGGGGGCAATGAAAAAATATTATAACTGTAGAATTTTTCCTCAGTCCCCCTGCACAATAAATAATGAGCGGTCCCTTAGATAAATTTTGCCCACAAAAACAAAGGCAAACTAACTTGTAATCTAAATAATGGAATTTCATGTTTGTTAACTTTGACAGTGAAAACGTTCATGAAAATAATTTTTAATGAAAATATTACATTTCTTTTCCAACTTACCCGAAAATTTAATTTTATATATAGACATATTGGAAATCATTGGGCACTTCAATGAACTTACCACACTTCACCCATGCCAAATAGAAGTTATTAGTTTTATTCAACAATTTCCAATTACCATGGAAACAATCGGATAACTTCTTTTCGATTCCCACACATTTCATGTTTTCGTTTGTCACAACATTTCCCATCACGTTAGTCAAGTTATAGATAGTCCAAAAATTAAGTGGCCTTATAAATCCTAATTCACGACAAGCCACTCTAGTTTGACGCGTGGTGAATCTCGCGCTGTCCCAAAACCGCCATTTTCCACCAGAATAGATCTGTATATTTCCAGCACTGCTGTTTGTTGGTAATCCTGTATACGGGTCCACCATGCGCACAGAAAAACCTATAAATAATTAAGTTTTTGAGTTTGTAATCTGTCTATAGCGGTATGGTTTATATTTGACAATTTGACAGTAGCGGCGCCAGGGGGGGGAAAATGCCCTCCCCCCAATTATTTTTGCCCCCCCATTTTGCCCCCCCTCAAAAAAAATTATTAGTCACTAAGAGCGACTAAAGGCTACACAAGCGTTCTGTCGTTATCGGAAAATGTATGGTTTATAAGTTATCATTACTCATTAGTGAATGCGCGTATACATGAAACTGTTTTTTACAGTTTCAATATTAGTTTGTAAATCTCTGAATGGTAAAACTTGCCAATACTCCAATAATACGTTTCAAAAAGCTTTAGTTTTGAAGAGTTAAATTGTCAAACGTGTAAGGCAATAATAAGATGAAAGTATCACGAAATTATTTGAATAAACCACATCGCATATATGGGGGGCGAATGTCCTAAAGAGGGGCGATATTCCTAGGGTATTCGCCCCACCCCCCTGGGAGGCGATATTCCTAGGATATTCGCCCCCCGGGGGCGATATTCCTAGGAATATCGCCACGTTTTGAGGGGGGGGGCGAATTTCCTGGGGGGGCGACCTTTTTAAAAATTTTATCTTGCCCCCCCAAAATTTGAGTTTGCCCCTCAAATGCCCCCCCAAATTTGGAAGCCTGGCGCCGCCACTGCAATTTGACAATGAGACTGAGTTACTAGTGGTCCCTGCGAGATATCATCAGTGAAAATAATCGATATAATTATATCCTTCATTTTGTAATTTGTCTATGTACTGTATACTATTTCTAACAATTATAATTAGACTAACGAGGCCGAGCCAGCAGTGCTCTGCGGAAGGATATCAATACTGAAAATAATCGATATACAACAGTTGGGAATTTCGTCTGAGCATGCGCTAAAATTCGCGTGGTTAACAGAAAAGAGACCTGGGGCGAATAAATGTGACAATTTGTTTTTTGAGCGTTTTATTGAGCAAATTATTTTAAAGGCACGAGAACGCTCGGAAACTAAAAAATTGTATAAAAATACAACTTTTGCGTAACTTTAGTCACATCAGAATTGCCTCGCCGTCCGACGGAACTGTCTAAAAATTCCTACTATTGCGAATTTTGAGGTGAACAAATTATCTCTCAATAAAAAGTAATTAAATGTTTTATATTAAGCAAAACTTTAAAACATATTTGGTTTTGAGGCTTGGAAAATTTTGAAATGTTTTAATTTTTGTTATTTCATTGTGCTAATCTTCGCCCCCATAAATCACCTTGTATTAAATTGGAGGGAGAGGAAAAGATATTCGTGTGATTTCAAAACTATTTATATTTTTTGAATCAATAGTCTCGGATGTGCTTTAACAATCAGGATTATCAAAAATATAATTTCTAGTGGTATATTTTAAGGCAACTTTTGGGACTATTACTGACTATCAGTCAGACAGTCGTGCAGTTTTCCGTATGACCGTATCAGCGCGAATTTTCATATCAAATAATACTTTGATTAGTGAATTAAGAAAACTTCGCGGAATCATTTGGAGATTCTTAATTAAGTCGAAAATGTAGGAAATTTTAAGTTGAAAATTCAGTAAGTTTTCAGCCTATTTTAGCAAAATTACGAGTGTTTTCAAGGACGTAATCATAGGTGTCTAAAGGTGTCGTTGAGTAGAAAAAAATATTAAAATTAAATTTTAAACCCACTGTGTGTTTAGTTTTATCTGTCCAGGGAGTCAAAACAACTTGCATCTTCGAAAATATTTAATTTTCGCCAATATCTCGTCGTAGACTAATTGAATATAAATACTTTATAATTGCGCCATTTCAGTGTAAGGTTTTTTATATATACAGGGCATTTTCATCCATAACCTTTGAATAAACGAATTTAATCCAATTTTTTAAATAATTTTTTAAATAATTTTAGCGAGCGCCCGCAGTTTACTGTCCAGCGACAACAACTTCCTACCTGTTTCGACATTCCACTGTTGCAAACTTTCAATCACGAAATTAACTAAGGTCTAAAGTTTATTATTATAATTAAATAGATTGTGAAGTCACTACCGTCACTACGTGTCCTAAGATTGACTATATATTAGCTTCAAGCTAAAAATGGCAACACGCATTAACCTGCATGTATAGCCTACAACTCATTTATCTGCCAGCAAATAACGGCTAAATTATATATCTATAGGTTGAGCCCGGGTTATATCATTTTATAGCAAGCTGTATAGCTTTACATAAATGAATGAATTAGCTTTTTGTCCAAAACTCGCACTTTGAAATTTTTTTGAAATCTTATGAGAATATTTTGCTGTTCTTGATGCTATTTTGTTTAATCTAATTTTTTATGTGACATTAATAACAATAGTAGCTACCATATAGACATCCAAACTTATTTCAGCCCTATACATGCAGCCTTCGGTTTCGCCTGACATACCAGTTAATAACGTGATCTTGTAATTTCGGATGGCACAAAATATACATCATTAATTGCAATCAGTATTATTTTTAATTAGTATATATGAATAATTTAATATATTTTAATTTTTGGATAATTGTTTTATATTTTGGCAAATAAAGAACATTTTAAATTAACGAGTTAAAACTCGTCAATTTAAAACATATATAGCAAAAAATATAAAGCTACATATGCATATGAATAAGAGTAGTTTAATTAACCGGATAAATTCCTAAATAAATAACTGCGAAGCGATTCTCACCTTCCACGAAGACAATCAGCATGAAGTGAATACAAATGTTCGTCGAAATTTTCGCACTGAAACTCATTCTTTCTTAATCCTGCAATGATTTAAAGTTTGTGAGTTCATGGCAAGCTCGCCTAGGAAAATAAATGCGATTTCTGAATAAGACATGTAGACGTCAAATAATAATACAATTACAGCAGTTTGCTAGTACGGTGCCCCGAAGCATACGCAAATGAAAAAACAAGTTATTATATACAGACAGTGTATTACAGCTATTAGCCTACAAGCTATATAATAAAATCGTATTATAGTTTAATTTGGTATAGTTACCTAAACAATCGCCTTACTAAGCTGCCCAGAAGTATGATCATAAAATGAGGAAGATTATTATAGTTAGACGTAGTATCTGTAAATGAGTCTTCGAGTCAATGTCAATTGACTTTTATGGATCGCTTATTAACGTAAAGAATCGGATTTATATATTTCCCCATGGGATCCGGAAGCATAAACATTTCGAACCAATGGGAGCCAATAAACAGACATTGCATGCGCTCTTTATGGGAAACGATTTTGAAAATGCTACATGGGGAATGAACATCCTATTAATAAAAAAAATAAGGTAAGTTTAATCCTCTTTTGAACATGTTTTCACGCCACTGGTCATGGTGTTTTAACGTGTACACCTAGAACATCCTCCTGCTATATGCTCCGACTTGAGTCATGATACCTTTGCTTTAGATCTAATGAATGCGCTGGATTGCTGAATAATCAACATTAAGGGGTTAAGGAAAATATGGGAAGTGACATCTACATGTCGATAATTAAGTGACACAGCAGTTTTTGTGTAGTCTCTATAGGGCAATATCGTTGAGACCTCAAATAGGAACGATTTTCGTTTCCACTTGAAAATAATGTCTTTTTCACAAGCGGAAAAAGTTAGATCAACAATCTGAGATCTCATTCTATAGTAGCTAGTTTTGTAATGTTGTAGCAGTTGAACAGAACGTACTCCCATGCGAAACTGATTATCTGTCAATTAGAGTCTTCGCACAGATTTTCCATTTTGGAACCTATCAGTATCCATTTTAGATTTCCACTAAGCATTCCACAGACTATACACAGATGGCTAAAATTAAAGACTAAGAGAATTAACGAATTCGAATTCGAGAACATAAGGATATTTACAAATTCTGTAATCATCTATTTTTGAAAGAAGATAATATATCATAAAATATATAAATATACCATTACACAGTAGGCTTAATTATTTTGGTGCATTAATTGTGACTTAATTGTGACGATTCAATTACCTGAAAAACATGCAGCATGCACAATAATTGCGCACTGCAGGCATGTATATAACTGCGTGTCTTGGACCTAGACCTATATATAAAGGGGCCTCAAGTTAAAGTAAAGAGTGAGATATACATAACTATAGATTTACATGCAGTCTCCCAGAATGCAGCCATGCCGATTTGTAAGATCCAGATTTCAATTTTCCGCTCAGGAGGAATATGCCTCCACGGTATCCTATTGCTAAATGAAGGTTGACAATAAGAGTATTGCATGGTTTCAATACTATCCCGCGGGGGTTGTCCATATTAATTACAGCATACTTTTGTATGCGTTTTCGCAGATGGTCAATGTAGGCTACGATGGAAAACGGACGCCTTTATCTATATAAACCATATCGTCAATATAAAAACCTCAGATTAGGCTATATATATATTAGACGTTTTAAGCATGCAAAGGCGTTTCCTCTGGACGTTATACATACCTATAGGCCTTGATTATATCTCTGATGCCGTTATGGAGTAAAAAATATTTAGAAATTGTAATTTTTTGTCTTATTATCGGGCATAAATTAAGGCTTAAAAGAAGCCAAAGACACGAATTAATAATGTATTTGCTTTAAATTCCGCTACAAACGACACATTGACCTAATAAAGCAGTGTGAAACCATGTTGAACAATGTACGTTAATATTTTCCTTCGAATTAGAATAGGAGTGGGCTCTACTACCAAATAATAAAAAGTATTTCCCCATATACTAATTTTGCACCACCTGCGCAATAATAAAGTGCTAGTTAATTAACTGCGCACAAATTCATTGGCGAGTTCTTCATAGCGTTTCAATTTTCATTGCATGCAATCAAGTGTTGAGCAAGTTTAGTATAAATTTCTGAAAAATCCATGAAAAGTTTTGTTGCTCAACACGTATGGGATCGGGACTGCATTTTACTCCTTCTGTAATTATTATTTTTAACTTATCCTTCCTGGCGGCCTAACATAACGATACCAATTAATTTATAGAAACAGCAGGGCCTAATTAGTTAATTAATCCTCCACTTGACCTGCCTGTGCCTATGTAGCGTGATGTGGACAGGTGACGAATGACGAATAGGGTTACTATACAACTGTTTGATTGTATATGTACTGACCGGAAAATTCGACATTAATCATGCAGAGCGGTAATCTGCATGTAAGGTCTTACAGCAAATTTGGGGAACTGAATTCATTGACGTAAAGCTCCGCCTTTCTTAGCTTTAAAATAGCTGCATCTGTAATTTTACACCATTATTAACCCTGAGGATGGCTACAAACTAGTCGAAATGTGTATTAAAGATCAAAATGCTATTCGGAGTTGCTGTTATTTTGTATTTTCTTAAGCCGGTTACAGACCAGCAAGTTTTCTATGACAAGTTTTTATGTGACAAGTTTTATTTGCCAAGTGCATGCACGTGTGTATATATGCAACAAATTTTATATGACAAGTTTTCATATGACAAGTTTTATTTGCTGGTGTGAACGTGTCAACAAGTTTACTTTGACAATTTATTACAGTTGATTTCACGAAACTTTGGCCGCACCAGGTTGGTTGGGAATTTGGGAACTATAAACACGAGATCATCAAGTTGGTTGGAAATCGGTCAATCAAGTTCGGAATTTTCTTATCAAATTATCGAAATTCGTTATGAAATTCCGAACCAAGTTCGCAAGCAAGTTCGCAAATGGTAAAAGATTTTGGCGGTAAATTTTAAAAACTAAACTTATAAACTTATTCATTTAATAATAAATAATATCATAATAATAATAATTCCAGGTTTAAAATTATAAGTTTAATACAATAAGTTTAAGTGCGAAATCGCATTCCAGGGTTTGACTTTACGGTTTACGGCAACCAAAATATTTTCCTAGGACCTGGATCAAGAATCAAATTTTATTAATATGATGAGAAAAAAAGTCGTGATATATAGAGATTAATGAGATAGTCAGTCGTGAAATCTGTTTTGTCCCGTATTTCCGTTGAATCAATCACAATGCGCTTATTACTAACATTCACTTATCCGAACTTTCAAATTGTTTACATCATTGTACAGGTGTACATTCTGTAAATACAGGCTATATAACCATGCAGTGGGTCATTTACAAAATCTTACATTAAATCCTTGAGAATACACGAAATCGTCTTTATTACTCAATAGATTGAAGAGATTTCTCGTGGAAGTAAAAGCAGACAGTGTATGTGTGATGTAAGTTTCTAGATTATCTCTTTGTACTAATGTGAATTTTATGAAGCAAGGGAAGAAATTTCTCAATAGGCTACAAATTAACTTTCATGATTGCAGATAAATGTAATATACTGGAAAATGGAAAAACAGCATACAGAAACCCCTCGCTGAATTTTCTTGTAAAAGTATTTGAAGTGGTGTGATTTTAGTTTAAAGATAAAGAGCAGAGCCCAGCAAATAACTTTAAGTCCAAACATAATAAAAGTAAAAAAATTTATTAGTGTCATTTTATTAATAAATTTTATTTGTACTTTAAAGACAAAATTATCAATTTCCAAAACAGACATGTTAGGTATATGTTATTATTCGTAATATGAGCTTCAATTTAATAAAAAATTCAACTCGGCACGACGGCATGCACAAAGGCTTTACAAAAAACACGATTTATATAGATCAGAGGTCATCCTAGCGACATCGCGTGAAATCTTCGTGTCTCGGACACTCGGAAAAAACATTGAAACAAGGAGCGACCAGTTTTTCATCATAATCCTAATTTTTTCAGAATTTAAACAATACGTATGTTATCCCCGAGCCAACGGCGCGGAGCGCCGTTCCGGGCGTAAGCCCGAGGCAAGGGTACTAATTCCGCCCGGCTATTTACACCTTGGGAAAGGAAAGGAAGGCATTAGCGAAGTCTAAAGTTCATCAATGATCGCGGGCGTGGGTTACTGTGCGTGTTTCGGTGGGTCGGGTCATCTCACTGATCTCAAAATATGGCTGTTTGCCGGGAGTGAAGAAGGCAAAAAAATAAAAAAAACATGCATGTAAGAAAGTCTGGAAAGTCGTTTCACATAACAAATTTAAAACTTTTTTTATTTTTTATACGTAAACATTAATAAGAATTGATTTATTATGAGAAATCTTAAAGTATAGGGCAAGAAAAATAATATACCTACTTTATATATTTTATAAATTGATAGTTTTGTATTTAAAAGTGTTCAAGTTCCATCTATTTTTTGCAGGTTTGTACCAAAAGTTTTTAAACTACAATTATCGTGCTGCCATGACTATAACATGACGTGACAACGCGAACCTGCATGCGTTCAGTGTTGGCATAATTACGAATACTTCATGTTGAAACAATGTTTGGAAAATATAGGCGAGGGGTCGTTGCATGCATATATTTCTAATAACTATTTATAAGAACACTATTATTTTTATTAACTATTTAGAACGTTAACACTTTGGAGTAGCATCATGAAATTGCAATTTTATAAAAAATAATTATCTGCCGCGATTTATAACAAAAAGAATTATTTAATTAAAATTATTACAGCTGATTTACATAATACGCGGCTGCTTGCATGGCAATTAATTATTACTTGTAAATATATTCCGTTTCTCTTTCCTTTAGTATGTTACTGCAAACAACTATGTCAGTGAATCAGCATTTCACGTACATGCGCGATTTGTGTTCAGTATAAAACCGAGAAGGAACTCAACCTCGTTCCCAGGGTCTTTAGGAAAGATCCTGGTATCGGCTGGTCACGTGCCTCGTCCAAAATTGATTGCCCGAGGGGTGTGTGGTGAAAGTATCAAATTACAAACAGTTAAAAACATAAATTTGCGAACTATTACCAGTAAGTTCAAAATACTTGCTAATTTTTGTTTATTTTATTTGCATTGAATTTACAAGAACATTCTTACATTTTTACCAACAGTCAAGTCAAGAAACCAAGCAAATCGTTACTCGCAGTGC